>BSBK01002424.1:592500-797423 GCA_027943335.1 Chamaecyparis obtusa
TACTTTAATATGCACATGTTATTTTGATTTTAGTTATTGCATAGTTAAGCTTAAATCTGTTTGAAATTGTTAAAAGTGTTGTAATACTGATTCACCCCCCCCCCCTTGAGTATTACATAATCCTAACAATTGGTATTAGTGTTGGAATGGAGAAATAGGGTACTGAGAGGGGAGGGGTGAATCAGTAACCTCAAAAACTTTAGCTCAAAAATCTCAATCAGCAAATAATAGTAAACTCATCCTTTAATAGAATCCATTGTATGCATCATTCATTCATTTAAACAGTACATGTAAATTTCATGAAATCAAAAATAAATCAATCACATAACATAAGTATTTTGGTTACATAGAAACCCTTGTTATAAGGTAAAAACTACGGTGGGGATGACACCCACAAATTCTTCACTAATGCAAATAATAAAGTTTTCTTGTTAGGGATACAAGTTGTGATCACTTTTGGTGATCTTACCTTGTTAGGAGTAACAATTAGATTAGCTAGATCTACCTAGTTATAGGATTTTAAAAACACTACTTGAGTGTGTACTCAGTTAAGAGATTTTTAATAAAGACTATTAAGTCTACTCTGTTAAGAGATTTTGGTAACTCTGTTACAATGATTAGAGAATAATAGGATGTATCTGCAAATGACAACTTAACCTTGTCTGAAATAGATCTATGAAATATTGAATAAATATCACCTTGATATGTGAAAATCTTATCTCTGAACTGCTTGGTAGCCTTGTCTAATTTTGCCTAATCTAAATGTCTCTATATTCTACTCTTCTCTATCTAATAACTAATGTCTTGATGTTGGCTTCTTGCTTGAACATCTCCTTCGCTTGATCATACCAAACATATCATCCTTATCATACTTATGTCAAAAATGTGTGCTAAAATATTGTCACACTTCTATGAATCCTTACATGCAAGAAAACTCAAGAATGAGCCCTCACAAATTGATCCATAACACTCTATGCATGGAGTTGCAAGATTTGTAAAATTGCTCTCAGCTAGAGCTATAAACTCATGACCTTGCTAGTCAACCACACAATGAGAGATTTCAAATGAATGCAATGCTATGCAAATCTATATGAGAATGCAAATTAATCTTATGAGAATGAAGATGCAATTAAGCTTTGAAAATGAAAATGAAAGAATTACAAACCCTCTAATTAAACTATGTGAGATTAATCTAAAACATGAAAGGAAATGATACCATGATGATGCAAGCTAGGATGTGATGTAGATGCAAGATGAATGCCAATGATGCTCCAAATCTTCAAAACTTGATGCAAGAATATCTCCAAAAGCTTCAATGACTTAGAAAACCTGTAGCATAATAATTCAAGTATGTATTGTGTGTGCAAATGAGGAAGAGAGATCTTCTTTTATAGGAGGTGAAAAACAATGGACCATGGAGATTAAGAGGCAAAAGACTTAATCAACGATGGAGAAAAAAAGAAGCTTGATCCTTGTGCACAAATATCCTCTAATAAGAAAATTAGAAGCATTTACTTTATGTTGAGCATTTAATTTATGTCCATGTGAGGCAAAAGTACTTTTATTTTATTTTTTATTTTATTTTTCTTTATAAATAAGAATTAAATGCTTTATTTGTGCAACATAGGATAAGAAGAAAAGTGAAGATTTTTTATTTAAATAAAAGGGGAGGAAATTCTTTTTAATTAAATAAAGGCTTAGGATAAAGTGATTTTATTATTTAATTAAAAGAGATTTTTAATTAATTAAAAGAGAGCATGTTCTCTTAATTAAATGAGATTTTTATTTTTATTTCTCTTTTAAATTAAATAAGACTCAAACCTTAGGAAATATTGAATTGATTGTGATTTGATCAAGAAAATTGATATAATTAAAAAATGTTGATATTTGAAAATATTGATTCAAGGATTTGATAAATTGCAGAAATGGGGCCCAAAGTCTAGGTGACCATTTTAGGGTGCATACATTTGCCCCTCTTTGACTAATGTGTGATCAATTTGGGAACACATGCAGTCAAAGAAGAATTGAAATGTGAGATCGATTTGGGATCACAAAACAACTCAGATGTGAGGTCGATTCAGGATCACATCCGGACAAACATAAATAAAAGATTCTGGACATGAGGTCAATTCGGGATCATATCCAAAATAAGAGATAAGAATCTCAAGCTAAGCTGAATGATAAAGCTGAATCAAAGATTAAAGCTGATAGGTACTGCCCCCTCGGAATCGAAATCGAAATCAGGTAGAGGAGAATAGAAAACTGATAAACTTGATCAAGTCACAATAAATCATAATCGAAGGATGGAGCATGATAGGATAACCATCAAATAGTGAAGATATGCCCCAGGTTGACTAGGTTTGACTGGGAAAGATATAAGATAAAGATTAAGTCAAACCTCAGAGAGAGGAAGCGAAAGGGGTGAATGAAAGACTAGAAGTTTGGAAGACATGGAAAGGAAAAAATTTCATCAAAGATTGAAGAATTATGCCTCAAAAGGTTAGTCAACGTGACTTAGATTTTGGTTTTGAGTCCGAAATGGATAGAAAATGATGTGACATGAAA
Organism: Chamaecyparis obtusa; assembly: GCA_027943335.1. NCBI lineage: Eukaryota > Viridiplantae > Streptophyta > Pinopsida > Cupressales > Cupressaceae > Chamaecyparis > Chamaecyparis obtusa. The sequence goes on from BSBK01002424.1 coordinate 595,066, forward strand.
GACCAGAAATGAAAGATATGATCAAGAAGAACTAGAAAATGAGCACAGTTGACCAACTAGTCTGTAGATGATAAAAAGGAGAGCTCTCTCCATATGCAAGATGCAAAAACTAAACTATGATGAGCCTAAGAATGCAAGCTACTATGAAAGTGGTTGACTTGCAAGGTCACAATGCCTATAGACATCTAATTATCATCATCGAACGTTATTGGTAGCGTCGTAAGATCATACAATGCACACTAGCATAACTATGTGGATATGAATATGATCTATATCAGATAGATATGTGGAAATCTCACCTAGGCATCAAAGACATGTAGGTCAAGATGACTAGAGCAGTGAGATCACCTAAGTTTGATATGGCGAGATTATGCTTGTATCAAGACACATGAAAGTCAGGATAACTAGAAGCATGCACTCACAAAACAGTCAAGGATAATACCTTGTCAATCCATAGTGTCAAGTAAGACCAGCATAAATGCTCATGACAATTAGGACCAACAAAATATACCCACAAGCAGATAAAAAAATAAAACATGTTCTCATTCCCTCAGTCTTCTAGCTATGCATCATCAAAAACTTCTCAGGGAGAGACCACTCATCAAAGAAATTCTCATAGACAACACACAAAGAAAAATAAAGTCAACATATCTCAATGAGTTGATTGTTTAAGTGCGTGTGTGTTGGTCATAGAGTCAAACTTTGGTTATCACATCTGCAAATGAGAAATATCGCATCATACTAGACTAGTGGGTAAGACATCTGATAAGTGTTAAGAAACACTCGACGCAAGGGTAGTGTTGAAAAACACTGTTTGGGGTGGTGTTGAAAAACACTTGTTGTGAAATGCCCAAAGAGACAAATGCACCTAAAGGACCAATGCTAAAAGGTATGCCCCTTAGACAAAGATAAAGACCAATTCCAGACCAAGTCAAATAAGGTCAAGGCATGATGGAGAAAGGCTAAGTGTCGAGGATGCATGCTAACAAATGGGGGTGCAAAGGCCTCAAGTAGCGCCTATTTTCAGGTTTTCACCACTTGAATTTTTATTGCAATTTTTTTTTTTTTTGTATTTTTGCTACCAAGGCGCCTGTTTCCAGGTTTTCACCAAGGCACATTTTCTATTTTTTAAAAAAAAAAATTGAATTTTTTTTATTTTTTTGTATTTTTTCAGGACTTTTTATGCTTTTTAAGATTTTTTCAACATCATATATCAATTTTTTTTTGTTATTTTTTCAGGATCATAAGATATGTACAAAGGATGCCCCCAGATGGAATAGGCATCAAACTTCCAAGCAAGATCACATCGTGTAGTCCCAATGTCTAGCAAGGTGGAAAACAAGATGGATAAGCAAGCTGGTGGAGGAAAGGAGAATGAAAGCGAACGGAGGGAAGAAATCTTCAAGGTCAAACTCCTCAAGAATACCCAAGCTAGGGAAAAATTGTCATGCAAAGCACATTTGGATAAGCAATGAAAGGATAGCATAGGATAAGTCACAAAAGTGCACTGCAAAAGAAGGAAAGATGCAGTCCAAAGGAGTAGACATGTCAAGAGACTTCATAGCATCGTATTTTACTCTTTTTATTAGATCAAAACCAAAGAGGAAAAGGATAGCGAAAGGCTAGAATGAATGAAAGAAAATGAAAGTGAAGGATAAACATGAATGGAATGAAAGTAAGATCATCGTAAGATAGCTCACAAGATAGCCAAATATTCAAGTATAGGTCAACATTGTCAAGATCAAAGATGGAATGGAATGGATGAAATATGTAGAAGAACTACGCATGATGCCTGATTACTAGATTTTCATCACGGTACTTATCCAAGGTGCCACAAGGGAGTGGTTTTCACCATAGGATGAATTTATTTCTCTTTACTTTTGCTACCAAGGTGCCTGTTTCCAGGTTTTCACCATGGCACATTTTCAATTTTTTTCATCTTTTTCTTTCTTTTTGAATTTTTCTATTTTTTTGAATTTTTATATTTTTTTTGGAAGAAGGCAAGCTTTTTAGATAATGCTCCTTGAAAGGATAAACCATTGATATACCAAAGATTCAAAATAATATGCTCAAAGATGTTGATAAGGAAAGGAAGATGGAAGAGAAAAATGGAGGATAAGGCTTTATGTAAAGCGAGTGAGGTTGGAAGATATGAGGAATAGGCAAATGAAGAAAAAAGATAGAAGGTAGAAGGATAATAAATGGAAGGATTGTGAAAGGGTAGATGGAAAGGAAGGCAAGATCAACATCGACGCACACCTTGAAGGGTGGTGAGAGGATGGAGGAAACTTGAACGAAGGAATTTGTGAAGGAATATGGTGAATGTTTAGTAGAGGTTGTGGTTTAGGCACATGGAATTGAAGAATGTTTTTGGAAGAAGATGAAGTGGAAGCCTTTGGAAGCTCGAATGTCAACTTCACTTTTTGTTCAATATTAGACTCTCTCAAAAGAGACTTTGGAATCCATATAGCCTTAGGCTTTTCATTTCCTTTTGATGATTTAGAGAGAATATCTTGAATGATAAATTTTGGAACCCATACTTTTCTTGTAGTTTTCTTCTTAGATATCTCTTTTGACTTTATGCCCCCATGTCGATTAGAGGAGACATGGTGATCTTCTTTTTTTGATGAATTCTTGTATTGGTTCTTTTTCTTGTATTGAACATTCAAGTTACTTCCAAAAGACTTGGGACTTATGGAAGAAGGAGGATATGATTGGTTTAGATGAGTTGGTGGATGAAAAGGATTCAAGGGTATGCATCTATGTTGATCTTGAGGAAAGATAGGAGATGGAGGGATGTAAGGACCCAAGATGGACGGAGAATTAGGAGAGTTAAGAGGGGAAAGTGAAGGGACATAAGGACCCAAGATGGAAGGAAGACATGAAGCCCTTAGTATTGGTGGAGGAGGTCCAAGGATGGAAGTGGAAGATGCAAAAGGATAATCAATAAGTTCATCAACATCTATATCACAACCAAGGACATCAGCATCTTTAGAGTGAGCATTAGGATTTTCAACAAGATCCTGGACATCTTGAATAGGAGCAACTTCGTTGATAGGATCATTCAAAGCTTGTGAAGATTTAGGAAGAGTAGAAAGTGGAAGTGAGCATGGAGTGGTAGAACAAGAAGATGGAAGACTTCGATCTTGACAAGGATCTTTGGATAGCATAAGCGTATCAAATTTCTTTTGATTTTCAATAGGCTTTACATCAGAAGTAACAACACCATTTTTAATAACCTTAATGGAAGTATCATCTTTGGAAAGCGCAAGTGTGGTAAGGTTATTTTGATTATCAATAAGCTCAATAGTGTAAGTAGTAGCTTCATCTTGCTTAGGAGATGGTGGAATGAATGCGGAAGAGCGTAGAGGATCAAAAGAACCATGCAATGGAGAAGATACATCATGAAGAGAATTGGATGATATGGAGGGTTCCTGATCTTGATATTTATTTATATTTTTTTCTTTATCATTTTTAGAGTCTTCTTGACATGGAGCCACTTCTAAGGACAAGGAAGTAGGTTGGATTTGTATGGAAGACTTTGGAGATGCTGAAAGACTAGCTAAAGTAGGCATTGTAACATATAAAGGCTTAGGCTCTTTAGGTTTAGCATTATTGAAAGTATTTGCAGCCAAGTGAAGGTTAGCTTGAGTATCTTTAAGAGGTAGCCCTTGAGGATAACTATAAGGAACCGGATGAAAAGCTTTAGGATCTTTGTTGGATGAAAGATTTGTGACAGATTTGGAAGACTCAGAAGCTTTAGGAAATGTATGAGTATTGGAGGAAGTAGGGGATGGAAGGGAACCATCGCAAGACAAAGGTTCAACATTAACATGATCTTGCTTGAGAGTGTCATCTTTATTTTTAGCATGAATGTTCTTAGAGGAAGGATTCTTATAATATTTACGTTTCAAATCAGCACGGTGCATTTTATATTCCTCAACAGTAGTAGCTAGATTATAATCAAGGTATTGTTCACAAAACTCATCAAAGTTTCTTTCAAAATCAAAATCATACGGATCACCATCATGATCTTTCCAATATGAGGACCCATTTCCAGTAAGCACAAGGACACAATGAGGAGGACTCTTAGGAATAGAAGTTTCATAGGCATCACTAAATTGCCGATCATCATAGTCATCATAGTCATCATAGGTGGGTGAGTCATTCTTCATGGAAGAGGTATCATAAGGACTATCACATTTCTCATTATGGTATATCTTATGAAGAGAAGTAAGACTCTTTGAAGAAGTAGAAGAAGAATGAGATTGTGAAGAAGAGGAAATTGAAGACTTAGTGGAAGAAGAGGATTTGGATAATGAGGAATTTCGAATAATGTTTAGAAGAGTCATGATAAGATTTGGAAGATGAAGAATGTGAATAGTGTTTAGAAGAATCATGATAAGACTTAGAAGATGAAGAATGAGAATGATGTCTGGAAGAGTCATGATAAGACTTGGAAAGTGAAGAAGAATGAGAAGATTTAGATGATGAAGAATGTTTGGAAGAAGAAGATCGTGATATGATCATGTTTATGATTCTAGCAAAGGCATCTGATTTAATCATCTTTTCTTTTATTTTTGCCATAAGTTTATCACCCATGAGATATTTGGAAGGACTATTAGAGAAATAAAGATACTCTTCAAATTGAGCAATGAGTTCAAGATCATCTATTCTCAAGAGAGGTTCCTTAACAAGATAGTTGAAATTCATGGTTCTAGAAGAGGAGGAATCAAGCATAGAAGAAATGAATAAATGAATAGAAGAAAGTAGACTAGAAAATAAGAGGAAAAGAATCAAGAAGAAGAAGAAGAATTTTCCATGGGAATAGAAGACTTTAGAAGAACATGGGAAATGGGGAAGAAAGAAGAAGACTAAGAGTCATCTTGTGCAATTGATACCATAACGTTCATTGAGATGTTGAGCAACATGACAACACTTAGGATCTGACCTGGACTGACCAAGGAAGACCAAGCTTCTAAGGAGAACTCACCACAGCAAGACGGAACTTAGTTTCAATATTCCAAATAGATCTTTCAAAAGATTTCGCAATGATGATCAAGCACATAGAACAGCAACCAGGGAGTTCAAGCAAATAGTCTTTAAGCAATGAGCAAGGGACAAAGCAACCTTGTGCATGAATAGAGATAGTGACTTAGTATGCTACTCCTTAAAGATTCTACTTGTGTATGTTCTTGACAATGTTTTAGCAGGCACTTAGAACACAACAACACCTTATCAAGTTGTCTACAAGGATATACATGGCTTTCTAAAAGGAGTCCTCGATATACGCAAGGTACGTGAGGCCCAAATTTGTAGATGAGAAGAATCCAAAATCACATAGCCGGGGGGAGACGATAACCCAAATCTCCTCCTTCACTTCTCAAAGGTATAAAGTTCTTTGAGGCTTAGCTAAGAGTGATATCAAACTCAATTCCCAAGAGAGGTGTCTTTTGATTCACCACCCGCTATTTATACTCCATCAAAACATTAGAGTTAAGGTCGTCCCTTGAGGTGGTGTGTCCCCAAGCAGGCCTTCTAAAAAATAAAAACTAAGTAATTCACTATCAAAAGTATTTAGAGCACTAAAGGTGGAACACTTAACTCTTCAAGTAAATGCAAAGTGAGTCCAAAAGTGGAACATTTAACCTTTTAAGATAATGTGAAATGAGTCCAAAAGTGAAACATTCAACCCTTCAAGAGAATGTGAAGTGAGTCCAAAAAAGTGGAACACTTAACCCTTCACACAAACTCAAAGTGAGTCCAAAAGTGGAATATTTAACTCTTCACACCAATTCAAAGTGAGTCCAAAAGTGGAACATTTAACTCCTCACATCAACTCAAAGTGAGTCCACTCCTTAGAAAATAAGTGAGTTCCAAAAAGCACAAAAGGGTTGCCTAGTGGAGCAATTAATGCTTCTTTCCTATAGACCCCTCCCCTTTAATGTGGCGTTGATCTTGCAACCACGGGGTGGAAATGAAGAGCCGGTGGATTAGCGAGTCCAATAACCCAAGATAGCAATCTAGATCAATCACAAGTAATCTAAAGTTTCTTATCAATACTACTCACAAATGACAAAGGGTTGAATCAATGGAATATTTAACTTTCCAAGCAAACATAGAGTGAGTCCACAAAGTGGTGCATTTAACTCCTTATGTAAACAAGAAATGAATCCATGCCCTCAATCACTCAATGAGATATTTGATATTGAAACCAAAAATTACTTAAGGTTTAAACACAAGCATTCACTTACACAAACTTGGAAAAACAAATCTATGTTCTTTCATTTCCCATTAAGAGCATCAATTGAAATGTGTTCTATGAAAGCATGTAAACACTCAAGCCAAACACATGAGAGGTTCAATTTTAATTCCAAAATCCAAATGTTGTAGAGATGGAACAAAGTATCTCAAGTCCAACGCTTTGTTTTAAACATTTTCCATGAAAGCAAGAGCACCTTCAAATGAATAAGACAAGAAAACAAGCAAACAAGATATGCAATATATATCCAACTTATGCAAACCCTAGGGTTAGATTTGAAAATAAATTATTAGGAGCAATGATAACCAGAAAATAATCCAAATGATAACTCATATCATGCAATGAACAATAAAAAATAAGTGCATGCCCATCACAAAATTTTATTTTTTTTGCATTTGACCTAGTCAACAAGATCTCATTTTTACCACATGAATTCGGACCCTAAATCCAAAATGCAAAAAAGAGACCTCTGTCAAAAAATAGAGAGCTTTCCAAAAATGTAAAAATTTCAAAAAATTCTCTTCATTTGTGCCCTAGAGACCCATTTTACCAAAACAGACCAGTTTTTATAAATTGACCAAATCAGCTATGATATGATTTCTAAATTAAAAACACATTGAATAGACCCCCTATAGAATTCCAAGACCTTTCTAGAAATATAAAAATTTCCAAAAAATACACTGATTTGCGCCAAAAATCAATTTTTTATAAAAAAATTAAGAAAAAATCATAAAAAATACAAATCACCTTTGAAAATTTTGAAATTTTTTTTAGAGCTTCTCTGATATGTCGCCAACCTATAAAAAACTTTGTAGACCAAAATACCAAGCTCTTTGGGAGATATGATCAAATCTTTTAAATCTAGGGTTTTTCATCTCCAAATAAATCTGCACAAGGGTTAGCTCCAAAAATAATCAAAACCAGCATGTAAAAAGTGGGTTGCCCCATGGTGGGCACCAAAAAATGTGTGCTAAAGTGTTGTCACACTTCTATGAATCCTTACATGCAAGAAAACTCAAGAATGAGCCCTCACAAATCGATCCATAGCTCTCTATGCATAGAGTTGCAAGATTTGTAAAATTGCTCTCAGCTAGAGCTATAAACTCATGACCTTGCTAGTCAACCACACAATGAGAGATTTCAAATGAATGCAATGCTATGCAAATCTATATGAGAATGCAAATTAATCTTATGAGAATGAAGATGCAATTAAGCTTTGAAAATAGAAATGAAAGAGTTACAAACCCTCTAATTAAACTATGTGAGATTAATCTAAAACATGAAAGGAAATGATACCATGATGATGCAACTATGATGCAAGCTAGGATGTGATGTAGATGCAAGATGAATGCCAATGATGCTCCAAATTTTCAAAACTTGATGCAAGAATATCTCTAAAAGCTTCAATGACTTAGAAAACCTGTAGCATAATAATTCAAGTATGTATTGTATGTGCAAATGAGGAAGAGAGCTCTTCTTTTATAGGAGGTGAAAAATAATGGACCATGGAGATTAAGAGGCAAAAGACTTAATCAACGATGGAGAAAAAAAGAAGCTTGATCCTTGTGCACAAATATCCTCCAATAAGAAAATTAGAAGCATTTACTTTATGTTGAGCATTTAATTTATGTCCATGTGAGGCAAAAGTACTTTTCTTTTATTTTTTATTTTATTTTTCTTTATAAATAAGAATTAAATGCTTTATTTGTGCAACATAGGATAAGAAGAAAAGTGGAGATTTTTTATTTAAATAAAAGGGGAGGAAATTTTTTTTAATTAAATAAAGGCTTAGGATAAAGTGATTTTATTATTTAATTAAAAGAGATTTTTAATTAATTAAAAGAGAGCATGTTCTCTTAATTAAATGAGATTTTTATTTTTATTTCTCTTTTAAATTAAATAAGACTCAAACCTTAGGAAATATTGAATTGATTATGATTTGATCAAGAAAATTGATATAATTGAAAAATGTTGATATTTGAAAATATTGATTCAGGGATTTGATAAATTGCAAAAATGGGGCCCAAAGTCTAGGCGACCATTTTAGGGTGCATACAAAAATGACATGAATTATAATTATATAGCATATTGTTATTGTTGCTTAACAAAATTAGGTTACAATATCTTAGGAAAAAACCTAAGGTCTACGATGTACAAAAATAATCTAGATCTAGAAATTACATAGAGATCATCATCACAATTAATGATTACATCCATAATAAATGATCCTCGATCTTGGTAAAATGTTTTATGATTCTATTGTAACCGTTTGCATAGATAGATGTGCCAAAACTGATTACTATGCCATTTTTTGGATTTCTCAGTAAACACTATCAGTATTGCTCGATAGTTATACTGGTGCTCAGTGTCCAGTCTGCTTAGTGTTTACTGACTCTCGGTATACACTGATGCTCGGTAAAACTTCTCTGGTGCTTGGTTAGAACTATTATCTTTTTGTTCTCGGTACTGCCTTGAGATAACTCGGTGTGAAGGCTTATATAGTTAATCGACTAGCATGTTAAAGCTTGTAGTACTTCCATTTACCAACTAGATAGCATAGGCAACCGACTAACCATCTTTGATACTAATGACAATCCTTAATTCTCAAATAGAGATAACAATCTCCCCCTTTGGCATTAGTATCAAAGCCTTGAAATGTATAGACCTGATGTCTCAAAATTATTCCAACTTGGCCTTATATACATAGAACTTAACAAAATATCAAAATTTATCCCCCTCGATGCACACTCCCAATAGTATGTAGTACACTTATCATTTCTTTACATAATTTGGCATATACATGAGTTTTCCCCCTTTTTGATATTAATGCAAAATACAAAAGTGTATACTTACAATTTATCAAAAATGTGCTGGTGGGTTTTCTTCAAAGAATCCAAGAGGTTTTCCAATTCCTCTTTCAATTTGGTTAGATAAATGTGCTCAAGACCAACTTGTGCATGCATTTCAAAGATGTTCTCCAACACAGAAATCTCTAGTGTTGCAACAAGTGTTTGCACTTTGATAATGTGTTTCTCAAAAATTTTCAAGTAAGGAAGCAACTCGGTTTGTAGCTCGGTGACCTAGTCACTTATCCTTTCTTCCTGCTTCCTCAGATCTGCTCTTAACCGCCTAAGTTATTGAACCTTCAGTAAATGCTTAGCAAAAGCATCTGGCTTAGTTAAGGCTGCTTGTGCACTGGCTTTGATTTTGGTATCCAGCTGTTTAATTTTCTCACTGATATCAGCAGTGAAGGTCTCCACGGTGCAAAGTTTAATCAATACCTAACTAATTAATTGAGTAATAGATTGGATGTCAGTTATTACCTCAGATAATTTCACCTTTTTTATTGCCACTTCTTGGCTGATTTTCTCTACAAGTTTATCCTGTATTTTTTACTCTGCCCTTTCTTCAATTCTTTTCTCATCTTCAATGTTAGGGGCATTAATTTCTTCTGCAAGGGTGGCAAGTTGGTCTATTATAGGTGTGTCCTCATTAATTTGTACCTCTATTATGACCTATTTTAAGATATATCTCACATTTTCCAATATCTCCTTGCTCTTGCATTCCATTCTCAGCTTTTCTTGTGTTGCTTTCCTTGTACAGAACTCCCCATATTTTCTAATTTCTTCAGGGCTTAGGGTCCTTGGGTCACAATTAGGTATAAAAATGATTTCATCTAGTGTGACTGACCCTTTCCCATGTTTGTTCTTCTTCTTCTTCAGCTCTTGAGGTGAGCTCTTTTCAAATTGTACTATTGCTTTCTCCTCAATATTTTGTGTTTCTTGCCCGGTTGACACTTTGTCCTCCTTTTTCTGCTCCTCAATAACCTGTGTGTCAGTTGTCTGAGACGGAGCCTTTGATTTTGTGTCAGGTGACCCAGCCTCAGTTGTTTTGGGGTCATCTTGGCCCTTTGAATCTTCCTTTGTTTCCTCTTTTTCTTCAGGCTTATTTTTTTTTGCTGGTGTTCCAGCTCCTTGTTCCCCTGATGTATCAATCAGTTGCTTGGGGTTTGAGCCTTCAAGTTTTTCCTTGGTTACAATGTCAACTGCTTCCATCAAGATAAGAATTTCACCCGGTAATGATGTGATTGCAGGCTCGGTAAAAGTGCCTTCTTCTTGTGTTGTTCCTCTAGCAACGTTCACATCCTCATCATCATCTCAATCATTAGGATCACCATTTGTGATGTCCTTAATGAGTACATCTAGTGTATTGGTATCTACAATTTGGATCTCAACTTGATCTGGTGCATCCTATGAAATACATAAGTCTTTGGTGGCATCTGTGGTATCATGTACCTCATTATTTGATATATCTACTTTTTCTTGGTTCAATGTCAATTCTACATCTTCAATATGAATGCCTTTACCTTTTTATTTGTGTCTCTTCTTAGACAAGTTGATGAATGCCATCTATTCAGCTTGCTCTCAGACTGCAACTATTGAGGTCCAAATGAGTTGACTTGACTCATCTATGTCTGCTAGATCCACATCTAGTATCTGTAGTGCCCAGCTTTTTACTTTGAATCTCCTAGAGTATGTTGTCATGTATTCTTCAATTTTAGGAGACAAGTTAGGAACTGCCAGAACTAGGGATTGTTCCCTCATTTTCTTCTCAGTGTCTAAGGCATAGGACCATTTCTGATTTAGCTTTTCCTCTAATGCCTTAGGTAACTGCTTGGAAAATTCAAGTGGAACTCTCTTAAATCGAATCATCATCTAGATGATTGCCTCTTTTATTGTGTTCTGATCCTCGGTTGACATGTGCTCAAACCAACGGATTTCAGGATCAATAAGTTCACCATTCTTAATGATATCATCAGCAACTTCATGAATTGTTCTATCTTGATTACTGACCACTTTGAATTGATTGTTATCATTTTATTCATCTTCTAAATCTTCCTTACCTCTTATCAGTTTTCTTCTTTTCCTTGGTGCCTTTGTAGAAGCTTTTGTTCCTCTCTTTGTATATGTTTTTTTAGGTGATGCTGCTTTTGGTTTTGTAAACTTCACAGCTCCCTTTTTCAATGGTGTTGAAGCTACAGTTTCTGACCTTGTTCGTGCCCTAGATTGCACTTTTAACTGCTTCTTCTTTGGAGTTGATGAAGGGGAAATTGGTATAGATTTTGTTCCTTTATCAGACTCGGTTTCTTCATTGTCATGTGTTTTATCAATTAACATAAACTGACCTTCAATTGCAACTTCAATCGATGAATTATCAGATGATCCAGAATCATCTCCAAACTTTTCAACTAAAGTTTTCATCATTTTTCTTGACTTCTTAGTCATCTTACCGATAACCAAACCTATTTTTATCCTTGTCTTGGCCTCATCAAATGTTCCAAATATCTTTTCCTTTTGGTGTGGCCAGTAGAGCCTTGATTGATTTTGAAGAAAAATCAATATCCATTTCATAACCCATAGGGGCTAGCCATTTAATCCTAGGCTCCATAGCCTTTATCATTGTGTGGTCGGTGTCCACAAGAAAACAAATATCCATCTCATATTCTTTGACCAATTTACTAGGAATTCTACTCCAAGAATTTATTCTAGTCTTAAACTTCTCAAAATAATCATCAAGAACTTTATTCAGATTGTTTCCCAAGTCATTAATCATATCAAAAAATTTCACAATGACTGGTTTGTCGATAGAACAATCTACATTACCGATAGAAGGGAAAAATCACTATATATAGAAAAATATGCACACTAGAAGTGATCTGAAATTACAAGTATTCAATTTTTCCGATAGGATAGTCTTCATATTTTCTTTGATCTGCTTCAGAAGAAGCTCGGAAAGGTCTAACTGAAAACTCTTCTTTACCATTTTATATGCAATGTCAACAGCTCCACATGGTACACTGTTTAGTCTTCTCGACTGATAGATCTTATAGCCGATGACATGTGTTGCAAACTTAACCTCTGGATCCTCAATTGTAGCAATTTTCAGTGCTCGGCCATCCCATGTTGCACCTATATTATTTTTGATGTCGACCCTTGAAGCACTGTCAAAAGCCTTGGCCTTGTCGGTTGTTGGATATTCGGTAACCTTATGAATCATATTCTTTGTTACTTTGACCAGTTGATCCAACCAAAATATCCGATCATGATACTGATCGAGTACCGCCCTAATCCATTCAGTTTTAAAAGTTTTTGAGAAATTTAGTGCATTTGTAAGACCAATCTTCTCGAACTGTTTGAATTCTGGTTTTAGTTTGCCATCATCACTACAAAGCTTCTGATAAGCTGCATACATCTCGAAATGTCCAATTTCTCCTATTTTGTAGTGGATGTAAGATCTGACATCTACAACTAACAAAACCCTAGGTGGGATGCTTGAGAAAGCTCCCACTGAATCAATCTTAGATGCAACTTCTGGATGAAGTTTGTACTTGGGTTCATCACAGTTAGCTGAAACAATTAGTTTCACTTCCTCTTCTACTATCTTAGATTCATTTGCCTTGGACGCAGATTCCATTATAATCAATTTAGGGTTTTGGTAAAATATGTTGAATGTTCTAGGTAGAATTTGTACTTACTAGTAAATGATGTAGAATGTGCTCAGTTTGATTTGAAATTGACTTGAATGCTTCTAAAAATTATCAGCTTGAATTCGCTCTGTGAATATTATCGCTCTTCAGAATCACTTTGTGAAGAATGAACTAACTCTTCCATATATTTATATCCTTTTTCAAATTCCCTCTTAAAATACTTGTCATTAATCCTTGACCTACTTCCAACTTGATAACAATTGTTAACTCAGTGATTACTGCAAAACATCAATAGCTCGATTAACACAACTTTCCACTCAGTTGATACTGATACTCAGTTAACCTTGCATAATAGTCACCGACGGGTAACTCTCTACTCAGTCTTTCTTATACCGATGGTATGACCTTGTTAGCTCAAAATTTATAAACCATAATGCATCTTAATTCATGCACATTTGGTATGTGCACATCAAATATAAGGAGCTGTATGTAAGATAAGATCAATTTGGAATATTAGTTCCATACATACCTATTTCACCTTAGGTGGAAGTACTGATGTCACCCAATCCAATGGACAAGGTTTCACCGACTGCATTTCTTGACTTAGTATTTTCATTTGATGCCTTTCTCCACATAGTATTTCTAATCTTCATGATATCTGCAATAGTTTTTCCACTCTCAAATATATGTCCTTCTTCTGGTGCTCGGTCTCTGCAATCATTGCTTAGGTGATTGACTTTATGACAATGTAAGCATGCCATACCAATTCTTGTCCAGCTCCAATATTTCCCAACCCATCTCTTCCTCATACAATTCACTACAATATGTCCATACCTTCCACATACTATGCAATTGACCCATGTGTTGTAATCCCAAGTGTATGCACCATTTTGTCTCTTTGGTTGATAAGGTTTGTTCTTTTGTTTTGGTGTCCAAACTTTCTTCATCTTTTTCTTACACTCTTGTGAAGTGTGTCCATGCTTGTTGTAAGTGTAACATAGTTTCTCCATGGTAGGATTGTTAGAAGTCTCATTCATCTTAGCTCTGCACTCATATGCTTGATGTCCAAATTTACCACAATAATAACAATAACCATTAAACTTAGGAGTGACTTTAGGTTTACCTTGAGCTTTGCTCCTACAAACATTTGAAGTATGTCCTAGTTTTCCATAGTGATAGCAAGTCAATGTCTTAGGTTTCTTATTGGTGTTCACTTGTTCAGCTTGTTTGGATGATTCTCCTTGTTCGATGTAGCCTAATCCAGTTGTGCTTCCAAACCTTCTTTGATTAATCAGAAAATCATTAATCTCCATTGAATTGTCTTCATCTTTCTTCATCATTTCATTGTGTTGTAGCTGCATCTTTACTTCTTTTCATTTTCTTCCATGAGTACTCCAATATCTTCAAGTTTTCTTGACAACTCACCATTTACTCGGTTGATCTCCTGGTTTACAATCATCATTTGATTTGATATTTCAAAGTGATTCTTGGTAAGTCTTTGTATCTCAGTTTCTTTTTCTTGAAGTTGTTCAGTCATCTATCTTCGGTCTTCAAAAGCTAGATTCCTTTCTTGCTCAACTTGTCTAGCATTATTCATTACATCAATTATTCTCACCATTTGTGATTCTTGACCAATTTGCAGGGCTTTCACTTGTTCAGTCAAGTGAAGATTATTTTCAGAAAAATCAGAGATTGCACTTTTAGATCCATCATAAATACTTCCTGAACTAGATCCAATGTTGTCAAATAAGTCATCAATCTCTTCTTCATGGTAACTAGTATCATTTTCCAGAATAGCTAGGTTCTTTCTCTGAACTAGTAACTTCTTCAATGCATCCTTAGCTTGTTTGTACTACTTTATGAACATCTATATCTGAATCTTATGATTCTCTATTGTCTTATCCAACTTATATGTCTCCATGGTTAGATTTTTACTCTTCAGTGGTTAAACTGTCCAATAAGAGATTTGTGCTCTGATACCAATTGTTGGAATGGAGAGATAGGGTACTGAGAGGGGAGGGGTGAATCAGTAACCTCAAAAACTTTAGCTCCAAAAAATCAATCAGTAAACAGTAGTAAACTCATCCTTTAACTGAATCCATTGTATGCATCATTCATTCATTTAACTAGTAAATATAAATTGCATGAAATCAACAATAAATCAATCACATAACATAAGTATTTTGGTTACACAGAAACCCATGTTAGAAGGTAAAAAATGTGGTGGGGATGACACCCACAAATTCTTCACTACTACAAATAATAAAGTTTGGATGTTACAGCTACAAGTTGTGATTACTATTGGTGATCTTACCCTGTTAGGAGTAACAATTAGATCAGCTAGATCTACCTAGTTATAGGATTTTAACAACACTACTTGAGTGTGTACTCGGTTAAGAGATTTTCAATAAAGATTGTTAAGTCTACTCTGTTAAGAGATTTTTCTAACTTTGTTACAATGATCAGAGAATAACAGGATTTATCTGCAAATGACAACTTAACCTTGTTTGAAACAGATCTATGAAATAATGAATAAATATCACCTTGATAGGTGAAAATCTTATCTCTAAACTGCTTGATAGCCTTGTCTGATTCTGCCTAATCTGAATGTCTTTGTATTATGCTCTTCTCTCTCTGATAACTAATGTCTTAGAGTTGGATTCTTTCTTTAAGATCTCCTTCGCTTGTTCATAAAAAACATATCATCCTTATCATACTTATGTCAAAATGACATGAATTATAATTATATAGCATACTGCTATTGCTGCTTAACAAAATTAGGTTACAATATCTTAGGAAAAACCCTAAGATCTATGATGTACAAAAATAACCTAGATCTAGCAATTACATAGAGATCATCATCACAATTAATGATTACATCCCTAATAAATGATCCTTGATCTTGGTAAAAAAAATTATGATTCTGTTGTAACTGTCTACATAGATAGATGTGCCAAAACTGATTACTATGCCATTTTTTGGATTGCTCGTTAAACACTATCAATATTGCTCGATAGTTATACTTGTGCTTAGTGTCCAATCTTCTTGGTGTTTACTAACACTAGGTATACATTGATGCCCGGTAAAACTGCTCTAGTGCTCGGGTAGAACTATTGTCTTTTTGTTCTTAGTACTGCCTTGAGATAACTCAGTGTGAAGGCTTATATAGTTAACTGACTAGCATGTTAAAGCTTGTAGTACTTCCATTTACTAACTAGATAGCATAGGTAACTGACTAACCATATTTGATACTAATGAAAATCCTTAATGCTCAAATAGAGAAAACAATTAGAGCTTGAGGCCCTTGGAGAGAAAACCTAACAGCTTAAGGGAGATCTAGATGGATTCAAGTAGTTTGGAGGAAAGTTTTGAGGCAACACTTGAAGACCTTGATAAGGAAAAAGTTGATAATGTTGAACTATAATTCAAAATAAGAAGAGCTGCATCAAAACCATTCAAGAGCAGCTTGAATTTTCTAGGAACCAAAAGAAAGAACTTATGGAAAATATACAGGAGGTATCTAAAAATGATCCATCAAATCTGATCAATCAACTTTAACAAGAAAAGGAAGCATTAGAAGAGGAACACAAATCCACCACTACTCAGATGACTAAAGAAATTTATCAGCTAAAAGATGAAAATAATAGACTTGAAGAGACCTTGAAGAATTTGTAAATGTTCAAATGAGAAAAATGCATCTTGAACTTAATGATGTCAGAGTCTAGTATAAGGAATTGGAAAAATATAATCACATCATTAAAGGAGATCTTGTTGAGATGAGGAAACACATTGAGAAACTTTATGCGAGCAGTAACAAGATTGATGAACAACTTTGAACAAAAAAATCCTAAAGGTGACATGACTGAAGTCGGTTTTGATGAAGTTGAATGCTCTAAATTCCAAGAAAGATAATCTGAAGGGAAAAAAAAATGAACCTAATCAAAATATGGAACCTAGAGGACATAATAGACCTTTCAGAGGAAGGTTCTTTGGATGTAAGAAGATTGGACACATGAAGAGGGATTCTAGATGAAAGACTCCTTATAAGTCATTTTCTAGTTATTGTTTTAATTTTGATACATATGGGCACAAGAAGGAAGAATGTAGAAAACTTGATCAATCTCAACAAAGGCAAGATTACACTAGACAATAAAGAACAAAAAATATTACTTGTTTCAAATACAATAGCTTTGGTCACATAGAAAGGAATTGTAGATTGTGGGTTAATCATAACATATCTCCACCTACATGTTACAAGTGCAATAATCTAGGATACATTGCAAAGTTCTATAGATACAATAGACTAGAAAACGATAAGAAACCATAGAACATTAGTGATTTTGGTAAGAGCATGGCTGAGTATATGGATGAGTTCAATTAGATGTTCAAGAAGGAAGGAAATAAGGACTATGACAAAATGTGGAAGGAAAAGGAAAAAAGTGAAGCTAAGGTTCAGGGGGAGTCAGTTGATACTATTGGATCCTCACCTAATGTTGATTTTGCAACATCATCTTGAATGGCCTAGCATGGCCTTAGGAGGATCTTTGGAGAATCATAATAGTAATCTATCCAACCTCTTGTGTGAATAATAATATTATGCAAGCATGCATACAAATGTGTTAATGTATCTAATGTCTATATCTATGATCACATGGTTATACATGCTACACTAAATGATCACCAGAAAGATGGATGACTAGAGCTTAGTAGGCTTATAGATTGATCAAGAAATGTGTCAATTTGTGTACTATGATGTATAAAATCATTTTCTTAAAATATTTTTGATCACCATTCGATTAGAATTAAATTAAGGAGACTAGAAGAGCAAGTAAAAAAGCTAGAGCATTTTAGTGATCGTTGAGTGAGCATACCCTAATTCATTGAGTAAAAGGTATTTTGATCTTCTATGATATTTTTTTACCATGGATACTCCATTGATCTTTGATGTTAGTGAGAGGTCAAGGTATAAGTTTAATAACATCACTTACAAATCCATGGAGGATAATCCTAAAGGTGCATTTTCACAAATCCCATATGTTGTTCTTCATGTGGAAGATATTAGGGCATACATACATTACAAGTATGAGACATTGGGGGACTTTAAAATCTTCAAGGAAATTAAAGACATGATAAAGGATGGTGGAACTTGGAAGGATGAATTCTCTCATTTGATGAACCTTTGCATTATGTGAATGACGGAACTTTATGAATTCGATGAGGAAGAATGGATCAAGATCATTCTTAGCAGAGTCCATGACCAATTTCTATGGATAGGAGAGAAACTTGTTAATATTTCCAACGATTTGATTCATGATGTGACCAGATTGGATAATACTAGCATTATCCCTACTACAAAGAAGAACATGGAGAATCAAGTAGAAATCCTAACACATTCTAAGTGGGATAAGAGGGAAATGACAATTGTCGACATCTTTCAGCAAGATGTAAGATTAATTTCAATTATTTTGGGATATAAAATCTCTATAGAAGCTGACCTAATTCTATTTCCATGGGTGTGATAATGATGACATATAAGATGGTGAAAGAAAATGTGCAATACAATTTTTGCAAAGTACTCAGAAAAAAAATCTTTGAGAATATGGAAAAATTAAGCGAGATAAGTCAAAAGCATTCAGATTTGGGTCCCTTATCTTGCATATCTTTTTCCATATAGTGCACAAGGTCCCTAGTATGCATCCTAATGCATGGAATAATGACCTCAAAGCTACACAAATTAGCAAGTATTACATAATGTGGGACAAGAAATGGGTAGATGGAGAACTCTTTGGTATTTTTAAGGTATTCCAAAGGGAAATGAAGGAAATAAAGAGGATCCCTGCTAAAATTATAGAGAAATACAAAGACACAATCTACTTCATGGTAGAAATTGACTGTGTATGCTTTGAAGCAGTCACTCCTAGAACAAAGTGGTGCTATCCTATGGGATATGAGATGAGAGAAGAGATTCTTACTATTCAGGTTGAGCACATCCTATCCACTGATGTTGACCCCAATGAGGAAAGATGGGGTACATATGAAGATAAATCCAACAAAGTAAGGGATGAACTGTCAAGAACAGAAAGAAAAAGGAAGGTTGAGAAAGTAATAGATGACATCTCTACAAAATAAGGTATCATTAAGGAAGTGATGAAGGAATTAAGAAAGAGGACAACTGAGATTTCAAAGGTGGTGAGCACTTCCCCTACAACCCTTCCACCTAGTGGTTGAAGATGTTCCAAAATCATCCCTATTTGTGGTCACAGCAACTAAGAATTCTCCTTCTCCACCTAAAAGATATTTGCAGAGACCAAGTGTGGCAAAAATAATAGATGTTACCTCTGTGAGGACAATAATGTCCTCTAAGACCAAACATAATTCACCTCCCAGAAGGCTGAAGGTAGAATAAAATAAGAAAGAAGAGAAAGACAAATCAACACCAAAGAAACCCTAAAAACTTGATCTACCTATCTTGGCAAAAAGGATCATTACTGAAGGTAAGTTAAATTCACTATCTAGATATTTTGAAAGGTATAATGATAGTGAGAAGATTAAAATAGAAGACATGGTAATAAATCACATGTTGGCTTTCAAAAAGGACCCGATTGAATTGGAAGGTAGTATTCTTAAGGAGTTGTATAATAGTTTGAAAGTGAGGAAACATATATCTCTAGAAGAAGATAATAAGATGATATCAAAAACAATTGAGGACATGCATCATGTTATCTCACATAAAGAGATAGAGGGACCAATCAATTAGTTGAAGCCATATCTGAGAACTAAATCTAGATTTATCAAACTAATGGCCATAAAATATGATGAAGTAGAAGAAGAAACACAAAAGGCACTTGATAGATTTTTGTTGGGTGAAGGCCCTCCTATAGTGACTAAGAAAATAGAAAGTGTTAAACCCAAAGACATTAAAATTCATGAATCATCTAGAATTACTATAATTGAAAAGGAACCACCCATTGATGAGATGATATAAATCAATTCTACAACAATGTGTGGCAGCCAGACTTCTTTGTGGCAGGTGTACCTGTGCCTTTTGACACCTCACAGGATGACATTGACCCCTTTCAATATAATGAATGTTACTATAAATGATGGTGATGATGATGAAGACTGACATTGATCATAGGTATACAATATTGTAGATGGATTAGATCAGTTATTATCTTGTCATTCATGTCAAGAAATTGATTTCTAGTTTATATTGAGTTTCCATATCATTCAGAGTATGATATAAGTTGAGTGAGTTAAGGAAGAAGAGGAAGTGAAATGTTGTGAAGTTGAAGAAATTAATTGGGTAGCTAATATGAATTAGATGATGATAAGGTTATATTAATATAATTTTTTTCTACTAAACATTTGATTATATCAAGTCGATAAATAAGATTAGTCAAGTCAGTAAACAAAATAGTTTGGTTACCGAGCAAGAAAAAGTCATTCGATAAAATGAAAATAAGTTTTAGTAAAAAGAAAGGAAGTCAAGGCACTGAGTAGAAGGTTTTAGTTATCGAGTGAAGTAAACAAAATTTTGGTTGAAGAAAAGAAGTTAGTCACCGAGAAAGGAACAAAAATTAAGTACAAGGATCAAAACAACATTTAATGATGAGCTACGATGATCTGGAAGATTATAAGGATGAGGAGGAGTTAGTTAAAGAGATCTACAATTAGGAAAATTCAAGGTGATGATCTATGGTATAGATCTAAGTGGAAAAAAGTGAAGGTACAAGTTCCAAGTAAGTTCAGTTTTGAGGTGATGATAAAACATTTTACCGAGCTCTAAATTCATTGAATTAGTTTATGAGGATGATCAGACAATTGAAATTAATCAAAGGAAAATGTAATAAAGGATATTAAGAGGCAAAAAAAATTCTATATAAAGGATGAAATTGTATGACAAGAAGGCTAGAAATTTGAAGGGTTGATGAGTCACAGACTGATGTAGTGAAGAAGAAAAAGGTTGAAAAATAAGTTAGCAAGCTAAGATTGTTGAAGTGTTTAAGCCAGTAGAAAGTGATAGAATGAAGTGAAGACAAAGAGCACACAAGGGATCTGATTAAGAAAGAGGTAGTTGTATATTTACATAACAATTTATTTACTATTTCTTATAAAAATTTGTAGCAGAAAAAACTCTTAACCGAGTGGACTTAATAGTCTTATTATAAATCCTTGAGAAAGGTGACATTCTAGAAGAGTGTTTGAAGACCTTTAATGAGGCCACTCCTAATAGGGTGAATATCCTAACAGATCTAAGGAAAATCCCCTAATAGGGTCACATTTAACAATTTGCATTGTAATCTTTAACCAGATTGGCTTTTAACCAAGCATACTTCAAAAGAGTTTTTCTTTAGTGGGTGATAATTCTCACAGCGGTTTTTCCCAAATTGGGTTTCCATGTTAAATACTAGTGTTAATGTGTTGAATTTTTATTGTGAATGTTATTTTTGATTGATAAAGTTAAATTACTATTATTGGTTAATATTGAAGTGTGTCTGAGTGAGTTGAATCAGACAAATTTTTTAAGGTACAAATAATCAAGGATTACTAATTCACCCCCCTCCCTCTCCGTAATCCAACAATTGGTATCAGAGCTGAGTACTCTAAAGGGATGAGTTTGAAATACTTGAGTAAAAGATCCAAACTTGTATAGGAGGGAAGAAACAAAGATAAACAAGGAGAGTTTCTCTACATGGTAAAGCAAGATGAGGTTATACCTATCTAGAATTGGATAATCTTCACTCAACCATTTGGATAATTACTACACTCCACTTCCTCCTAGACCTATGACACTTGATCAATGAGAGAAAAGAAGGAACACAACTTGGTAATGATTGAAATTGTTTCCTCCTTGGCTAATGTTGAGTTCAATGACATAAAGGATTGTATTAAACAATAAAATAGATGTGGGATAAAATTTCACTTGTTTATGGAGGTTATCTGCATGTGAAGAAAGCACAGGTTGATAGTCTTAGAGGAAAATTTGATAAAATGAGAATGAAAGAAGAAGAGAACATTGCACAATATAGTTTCAGAATTAAGGAAGTGGTAAGTGCTATTAAAGGTGCTGGTGGAACATTAACTAGAGAAGAAGTGGTAAGAAAAATTCTCAAAACTCTTTCACCTCGATATGTTATTTGAGTCTCTTCTATTTAGGAACTGAGATCCATACCTAATAATATTGTTACTCTTGATGCTTTGATCGGTAAGATGACTGCATTTGAGCTTAGTAATTTTGATAATAGTTTACCAAAGATTGAAACAACTTTTAAATCATCTTTAAGCATTGGTAGTTCAAGAAGCAAGAAATATAATCATTATAGTTCATGTGGAAGTGTGTATGATAGTATCCTAATTGAAGAAAAAGAACAAGAAGAATTGGAAGCAGTGCTGGCAAAGAGGCTACCAAGAGGAAAAGGAAAGTATAAAGGTAAACTACCTCTAAATTTTTTTAATTGCAACAAGATTGGTCACATTTCATCTAGGTGTCCTAATAATGATAGGACTAATAAAAGATACAAGAAGGAGAACCAATACTAAAATTTTAGAGACTAAAAGGATAAGGGAAAGAATTCATGCTACCTAGCTGAGGAAGGAATAACTGATGAAGAATCTGATGATAGAATAAAGTGTGAAAGTTGTCTATATGGCTATGAAGGATGATTCAAAAAAAGAAAGGTATGAAGATGAAAAAGCCCTTATTTCTCAAGTTATAAAAACTGACCCATGGATAATTGACAGTGGTTGTTCACATCATATGACTGGTGACATTGATAAATTTGAAAATTTAGAAGAATATGATAGAGGATTTGTTAGATTTGGAAATGATGCTCCATGTTCTATAAGAGGAAAAGGATCCACTATGATGAATGAAAAGATCAAATATGATAATTCTTATTGGGTTCAAGGACTAAAGTACAACTTATTGAGTGTTGTACACTTAAATAACACTGGTCACCGACTAGAGTTTTAGAACACAAAAGTAAATATCTATGATGTTGCTGGAGATTTGATTGGAACCGGTGAATAATCAAAAAGTAACTTTTTCTACCTTGATAGTGCTACAAAAAGTTGCTTGTTTGTTAAAGTTGAGGATGTATGGTTATGGCATAAAATATTTTGTCATGTGAATTTTGACAATTTAATTAAGGTGAGCAAAAAGAATAGAGTCGGAAGTTTACCAAAATTGAGCAAGCCTAATAAAGTTATGTGTAAGGAATGTCAGATTGGTAAGATGACTAAATCAAGTTTCTCAAGTAAATATTACTCATATAATGGTATAGTGGAATTATTTCATGTTGATCTCTTTGGCCCTATGAGAATACAAATCTATTATGGTGATTGGTATTTCATTTTTTTTGTTGATGAATACTCAAGAATGATATCGGTAATGTTTCTAAAAGAGAAGTCTGATGCATTTCAAATGTTTAAATGGTATAAGGAAAGAGTTGAGAAGGAAACAAGTAAGCAACTATAATGTTTAAAATCGGATAGAGGGGGTGAATTTGTCTCTGATGAATTTACTATCTTCTACAATGAGAATGGAATCAAAAGATAAGTCTCTACACTGAGAAATCCATAAGAAAATGGCATAGCTGAAAGAAGGAACAAATCAATAGTTGATTGTGCTAGAACACTATTGATTGAGAAAGAGGTTGCACAAACATTTTGGAGAGAACTCATTAGTACTGCTATTTACACCCGCAGTCGAGTACAATTGAAGAAAGGTACAAACAAAAATCCTTATGAACTCTGGTATGGGCATACACCTAATATTAGCTGCTTTAAAATTTTTGGAACTAGGTGTTACATTCTAAAAGATACTAGGAATGGAAAGTTTGATTATAAAGGAGATGAAGGTATATTCCTAGGATACTCCACAAAGAGAAAAGCTTATAAATGTCTGAATAAGGCTACTAACAAAATTGTGGAAAGTAAAAATGTAAGAGTTAATGAATTTGCAGATAAGAATGAAGAAGATAGAAAAAAGGAGCCAAAATATTATCAAAGATCTGTATATGTACAAGTGATGCAGGAGCATCTTGGGTCCTTGGAAATCTTGTGTCACCAAAAACAAGTTTGAGTTTTCTGTGTTGCTCGGTTCCTTCTTTGACCGCTTTGGCTCTATATTTTCTTGGTTCTTTCTTTAACCGAGTTGGTTGGTTAATTCCCTAGACCTTGGTTATCCTTTTGTGGCACTCAGTTATCCTTGCTTACCGAGTTGTTTCTTTTAGTTTTCAGTTGAGGCTAACTTGTGCACTTAATTATGGTCACAAATTTAATGTTGGTATCGATCACTAGGAAGCGTGTGGACCTAGATCTAGTCATTCCTTCCGTTAATGATGGATCTGAAGGCCAACTTGTTTCGGTAGCCTCTTGTTTATATTATAGTTCTTGGTTGTAGTTTTAAAGTAGTGGTAGATCAGCTTAGAGCTAGTGGATGAATGGTATCAGATTAGGAGTTGAAGATAGTTTCTAAATCCTCGCATGTTGGAGGACTATTTTAATTGAACTATAATATTTGGCCCTAATCAGGAAGGCCTTACAGTCTGACATGTATGAATTTATTTGATGAAATATAAGGATTTGATTTGCATTCTCTCTCTCACTTTCTATGTTATTTCTTCTGTGTGTGATCTTTGCAAGGTAGATTTGGATTAGGGTGTGCCTTTGGCCCCTCATCTCGGCCTGCCTTGTGTCAACAAGGAGTTTCTGGTACTTTAATCGAGTTGCAATAAGAAACCAAGGAACCAATTGAACCTCCACTGAGAGATGAAAATGCTAAAGAATAGTCTACCAAGCTTGTTTTAACAAAATATGTGAGAAGACATCACACACCAAGAAAAATAATTAGAGACAAGAATGTAGGAGTCATAAAAAAAAGTGAGTTGAGAGAAAATACATGTTTGATTTCTGAATTTGAGCCAAGACTAGTCAAGGATGCACTTGAAAATGAAGATTGGGTTAATGCAATGAAAGAATATATTGATCAAATTGAAAATAAAAATACTTGGTCATTGGTACCAAGACCTAAGGATGAGAATGTTATTGGTACAAAGTGGATTTTTAGGAATAAACTAAATGAAAATGGAGATGTGATAAGGAATAAAGCTAGACTTGTTTGCAAAGGATATGCACAAGAAGAAGGTATTGATCATGGTGAGACATTTGCTCTTGTTTCTAGATTAGAAGGTGTGAGAATTTTACTTGCATATGTTGCTTATAAATGTTTCAATGTTCATCAAATGGATATTAAGTTTGCATTTTTTAATGGAATTCTTGAAGAAGAAGTTTACATTGAACAACCTGAAGGATTTTTTGAGAATACTAACAAGGACATGGTATGCAAACTACACAAGGTACTATATGGTTTGAAGAAAGCAACCTGAGCATGGTATGAAAGGTTACATTCATATTTGGTCAAGATTGGATTTCAAAGGACAAGTGACAAAAACAATTTTATCTGAAATGTGATAGCAATGATACAATTTTGATTGATGAAATATTTGTTGATGATATCATAATTGGAGGAAATGAGTCAATGAGTAAATCATTTTCTAAGGAGATGAGAAAGGAATTTGAGATGTCCATGATAGGAGAGATAAAATTATTTATTAGACTATAGATTCAACAAGTCAAAGATGGGATCTACATAACACAGTCAAAGTATATCAAGGAGATCCTAAAGAAATTTAGTATGGAAGAGTCAAAACTGATTAGTACACCAATGGCTACAAGTTTAAAATTGTCAAAGGAAGATGAGACAAAGGAGAAAAATGAAACCTTCTACCGATCAATGATTGGTAAGCTACAATATGTTGTACATAGAAGACTTGATATTTCTCATGAAGTAGGTATTGTAGTAATTTTTTATGCCAATCCAAAGGAAACGCACATGTCTACAATCAAAAGAATATTTAGATATCTGAAAGGGACTGAAGATTTTAGTCTACTATACAAGAAAGGAGGATATTTTGATCTAAATGTGTACATTGATGCTGATTGGGATGGAAACATTGATGATAGGAAAAGTACAAGTGGCAAAGTTTTCTTTTTAGGAGAAAGATTAGTGACATGGTTGAGTAAGAAAAAAAGTTGTATTTCACAGTCTACTATCAAGGCTGAGTATGTTGTAGCAATTATGAATTGTTCAAACATTGTGTGGATAAAACAACTACTTGAAGTCATGCAAGAGGAGATTATTGATCTAGTTACTATTTACTATGATAATACAAGTTCTATCAACATATC
The DNA here is from genome assembly GCA_027943335.1 of Chamaecyparis obtusa. Classification (NCBI taxonomy): domain Eukaryota; kingdom Viridiplantae; phylum Streptophyta; class Pinopsida; order Cupressales; family Cupressaceae; genus Chamaecyparis; species Chamaecyparis obtusa. The sequence goes on from BSBK01002424.1 coordinate 621,069, forward strand.
AAATAATCTAGTGATGCATTCAAAGTTAAAGCACGTTTCTATCAAGTATCATTACTTGAGAGAACAATTTCAAGACAAGCATGTGATATTGGAGTATGTGAATTCAAAGGAGCAGACAACAGATATATTTACCAAACCACTACTGAAGGATGATTTTGAGTATCTCAGAGGTAAATTAGGGGTTCTTCACCTATCCAATATTCACTAAGGCAAGATGCATGTTGCATCAATTCAAAGATTCATTAGAATAACTATTCTGTGAGTTGATGCTAGTGTTCACTCTTTGCGTGATGTCTAAATTTGTGAAAGATTATTATGTATACAATGAGAAATCAGTACATTTGAGGTATGATTCACTGCCTAAACAAAGTTTTCAGGAGTATGTGTCTTTCGCATTGTTGTCAAAGAGGGAGAATATGCTATTGAAGATGAATATTTCTATTGATGATTAAAGAGATAGAGGGGGAATATGAAATTGATTACAGAAGGAGAACAAGAAAAGAAGAAAGAAGAAGATAAATCTCAAAGGGAGAAAAGGACAAAAACAAGTCAGTAAGTGTTGTCATCATCAATTAATAGTGATTGTTCCCATCAATTCCAAAGAGGGAGATTGTTACTATAATTGATGGTGATGATGATGAAGACCAATAGTGATCAAAGTTATACAAGATTGTAGATGGATTAGATCATTTATTATCTTGTCATTGATGTCAAGCAATTGATTTCTAGTTTATATTGAGTTTCCATATCATTTGAAGTATGATATAAGTTGAGTGAGTTAAGGAAGAAGAGGAAGTGAAATGTTGTGAATTTGAAGAACTTAATTGGGAAGCTAATACATATCAGATAATGATAAGGTTATGTTGATATAATTATTTTATACTAAAAATTTGATTATATCAAGTCGTTAAAGAAGATTAGTCAAGTTGGTAAACAAAATAGTTTGGTTACCAAGTAGGAAAATGTCATTCTGTAAAAGGAAAATAATTTTTAGTAAAGAGAAAGGAAGTCAAGGCACCAAGTAGAAGGTTTCAATTACCAAGTGAAGTAAACATAATTTTGGTTGAAAAAAAGAAGTTAGTCACTAAACAAGGAACACAAATTAAATACAAGGATCAGAATGACATTTAATGATGAGCTACGATGATTTAGAAGATTCTAAGGATGAGGAAGAGTTAGTTAAAGAGATCTACGATTAGGAAAATTCAAGGTGATGATCTATGGTATAGATCTAAGTGGAAAAAATTGAATGTACAAGTTCCAAGAAAGTTCAAGTTCTGAGGTGATGATAAAACATTTTACTGAGCTCTAAATTCATTGAATTATTTTATGAGGATGATCAGACAATTGATATTAATCAAAGGAAAATGTAATAAAGGAGATTAAGATGAAAAACAAAGTCTATATAAAGGATTAAATTGTATGAAGAGGAGGATGTAAAGTTCAAGGGTTGATGAGTCACCGACTGCAGTAGTGAAGAAGAAAAAGATTGAAATCTGAGTTAGCAAGCTGATTTTGTTGAAGTGTTGAAGCCAGTGGAAAGTGATGGAATGAAGTGAATAAAAAGAGTGCACAAGGGATCTGATTAAGCAATAGGTAGTTGCAAATTTATAGATCAATTTATTTTCTATTTCTTATTAACATTTGGAGCATAAAAATCTCTTTACTGAGTGGAATTAGCAATGTTATTGTAAATCCTTGAGAAAGGTGACATTCTAGAAGATTGTTTAAAGGCCTTTAACCAGGCCACTCCTAATAGGGTGAAGATCTTAACAGATCTAAGGAAAATCCACTAACAGGGTCACATTTAACAATGTGCATTGTAATCTTTAACCAGATTGGCTTTTAATCGAGCATACTTCAAAAGTGTATTTCTTTAGTGGGTGATAATTCCCATAGTGGTTTTTCCCAAATTGGGTTTCCACATTAAATACTAGTGTTATATGTGCTGAATGATTATTGTGAATGTTATTGCTGATTGATAAAGTTAATTTACTGTTATCGATTAATATTAAAGTGTGTCTACCAAGTTGACACCAAGTTGAATTGGAGAAAGTTTTTAAGGTACAAAGAATCAAGGATTATTGATTCACCACCCCCCCACCCTCTCCATAATCCAACAATGAAAACACTATTCTTGAGGTTGATAACAATGCGCAAAATGCAAAAAATGTGATTGATCTTGGCATAATAATAGAGGAATAATTGAGGGAAATTATAGATGAAGGGAAGAAGGCTTTAAAAGTTAAAATTTTTACTGAGGAAGAAACAAAAGAGTCTATTTCATCCCTACTCCCAGTGTGGAGTTATTCACTTCTTCAACAAAATTTTTGGAAAGTGAAAATAAGCCCATGACCGCAAATGTTGATGACATGGATGAGGATGAGCTCATGAATATATCTCTTACGGCCTTTACGAAGGCTAAGGAAAGATCATAAAAAAAGATATAAAATAAGACAAAGGTACTTGATAGGGAAGTAAACAGAATCAATAAAATCCTACCCATACCTTTCACCTTTCAGGAAAATGATGTAGTAGATAATTTGAACAAAGTCATTGATGAATTTGATGCTCACTTTGACTCATTAGAAAAGGTTGTAGCTGTTGAGACTAAAAGAGAATACATGGTGAAGAAATAAGAAGAGGTATGCAAGTCTATTAGATGGGACTTAAGTATAATGAATACCACTATTGTTGAAGTTAAGTCTTGCATAAATCATGGAAGGAATTCATATAGCTATTGTATAAATCATTTTAAACACATAAAGAACATTGAAGACACAATTAAAAATGATGAGAAGACATTAAAAATGATGAGAAGACATTGGATGAACTGGTAAAGAATTATGGATCCTCCTCACAAACTGTTACGGAGTTGGAAAAGAAAGTGTCCAAACTATTGGACAAAATCAGTGTTCTTGAAGTTGAAAAAGGAAGATTGTTAGGGGGATTTGAAGTGTTGAGGAGTCTAATTACTTCGAAACTAACCATTATGGAAAAACACCTTGAGGATATGGAGATAGCGAAGAAGTATCTTGATGGAGTGATACCAATAGTACTAAAGAGTGCTGAGATTTCATCCTTTTCTTTGAATGTCTTAATACATGTTGGTCAGGCCTTGGAGAAAATATGGAAAGCAGAGGCAAAGATCTTGGAAACCTCTTTCCAATATATACTTCATATGGTTTGAATTTTGGATGAGCAGTTCTAATTTTTATGTACATTTTTGTATATACCTTTTCCATTGATGTCAAAGGGAGATAATAGGTGTAAAAAATGTATAATGGAATGATTAGAGATGTATAGACAGTAGTTTGGCATTGGGCACTTAGTCATTTTTCGCTAAGTGTGTCCATCAATGCCAAAGGGGGAGATTGTTGGAAAGTGGCCTAATAGGTATAACATATATGTTTTCATTTATGGAAACACTACTTATTGGCATGCTCACTTGGTGCACATACCAATTTTGGATATTCTATTTGGAAAAATGACTAAGTCGAGGAAGCAGTTGACAGGGTATAGTTGCACAGTTTTGTCTAGCGAGAACAATATGTGAAGAATGAAGTCATGCAAGCTTAGAGGAATGTATAATGGGATGTAGTAGACCTTTAGTTAAGGTTTCTTTTATTTTGGAGTTGACTAGAGAGAGTTAAAACTTGATGCGGTAATGTGAAGACAATGTTGTTGTATAACAGCAAAGACAAGTGGTCGCGATGTTTAACGGAGTAACATGTGGATTCCAGAAGTGATACTTTGGATTTGGTTTGGGTCCTAGGACCTTATATTATTTGATATAGGATCATTGACTATGGATTTTCTATTTGATTATATGTTGGACATGATTTGTGATGTGTTGAGAGTCGACTAGACATATTACATGACCAGGTATATATGAAAGTATTTTGAGATGTGAAGGGTAATGGATTTTTTGGTTAGGAAGAAGATATTAAGTGTGATAAAGGATTTTGATATCAGAGAAGAGAATAAAAAATGCGAGATTAAAATTAGGACTAATCAAGCATTTTGATGCTAAGTATAGTTCACAATTTTGTATTATCCTGTGTATCAAGGTGGATATAACCTTTGTATGAGAAGTATGATTTCATTTGTATATAGAATCTTAACAGGGTATATCCTCTAACAAGGACATGTACTATGTAATACTCTTCCCCTATCAGGGAAAGATCTCTTAATAGGGATATTATATTTTAGTACAGTTATTGTGGGTACCATCCCCACCGGGGTTTTCCCTTTACAAAGTTTCCTTGAAAAAAAATAATGGTGTCATGAGCTATTTAATTTATGCACATGTTATTCCAATTTCATTTATTCCATGGTTAAGCTTAAATCTGCTTGAAATTGTTAAAAGTGTTGTAATACTGATTCACCCCCCTCTCAGTATTACTTAATCCCAACATATACATACACATACACATACACATACACATATACATATATACATATACATATACATATACATATACATATACATATACATATACATATATATATACATATACATATACATATACATATACATATACATATACATGTACATGTACATATACATATACATATGCACATACACATACATATACACACATACAGATACATGCATACATACATAATACACACACATGCACACACTTATAATCTTCCTTGAACTTTACAAATTGATAATACAAAGAGATATACAATCATAACCTAGGGATTAGGTAACAATATAATGCATGTTTAGGTCTATAAAAGAAACACACTTATAGAACTTAGCTTCCATGATCTTAACCATAATGAGGAATGAGATAAGAAAGACATGATGAGGTACCCTCATTATCTCTTCCCTAGGCCCAAGAATGGAAAATTTGTCCCCCTTGGCCCCATGCTTCATGGGGTTTGCACACAAAGAAAAACCTTTACACTATTCCCCTCTATCACCCTATCTAACTCACCTCATATGGTTAAAGATACTTTCCCTAGCTATCATAATAACTCTTTCGTGTACATTGGTGGAAGGATTACAATAGGGTTCCCTTAACTCAGCTCTAGGCCCAAGAGTGAAAAATTTGTCCCCCTTGGCCTCATACTTCATGAGGTGGTGTACCTAGTCAGGCCTCATCACCCCCCCTTATTGAAAATGCTTCCTATCCATATGGACTATCCTTTAAAAATAGTGTTGAACATCCAAAATATTGAGATGGGAGGGGTGAATCAGTATTCCCTTGAAAATTTTAAATTTTTTAAATAATTGTCCACATAACGTAGTTTAAAGTTGTTGAAAAGGAAAGAGCATAAAGTAAATAACAAAACACCACATAACACCATATTTTTATTGTGGAAACCCAAGATGGGAAAAACTACGAAGAGGGTTACCTCTCAAACATTAGGTAACTAGTTACTAAATATAGGGGTGGCTTATTGCTAGTGTAGCTCATTGCTGATTGGCTCACTGTCTGTAGGGCTCATTGCCCAAATTACAAACCAACTGTTATAGCTAAGAGGAAACTTGGATATGAAGTATGAAATACAAAATTTGAACTATCATAATTGCATCTATATATGCATAGAATATAGTTCTCGTTAAAGTACAAATATCCCTCTATACGTTCACTAAATAACATATATCAAATTGTTGGAAGCCCAACAAGCCCTGTTCCTGAGTTTGTTTTCCCTTCCACACCTGCTGGAATGATTTTTGCTGGTTATGTTGGCATTGCCCCTCTTGCTAGGTGCTTTTTGGATCCTTTGTTGGGAGTTGTTTCTTTGGATTCAGTTTGCTGGTAGAAGAAGGCAGCGAATGTCAAAGATGGTTGGATTATTGTCAAAGTGAAAAATTCAAAGAAATCCACCTCTTCTTTCAACATGACCCTCCGATCTCATAATAAGGGGATTTAGGCTTGGCTCTTTGGCTTTTTTGGTCTTTGTGTCCCTCCTCCTTTTGGTTGGACTATTTTTTCTTGAGTGCTAGTAATGATTTATCTTTTGAGTGCTCTTGTGGTGTCTGGTTCTTTGTTTTTGGTTGGATTGTTGTAGCAATGGAACTTCTTTAGACTTATCTTTCATACCAGGATTGTAAAGGGTTTCAAGGTCCCTTCAAAACCTATTTTTACCTTAATCAAAAATATATATCAAATTTCTATAACATCAATAGATCACATTTACATATTGCATGTCATTTATACATTAACATGGTCATCTCTCATTATTGTGTTGAAGTTGCTTCCAATATATACAAGCATTACTGCAATATCTGTCCATGTCAGCTTGGACCAAAGATAAAATCTTGTGAGAATTCTACCAAGAAGTTTCAACGATGTTAGTCATAGAAAAAGATGTTTCATTCTAAGAAACATAGGTCTGGACCAAACCATCAATGCATCACAGTATAGACAAAACATGTGTTGGTAATATCACTGCCTAACCTAAATATAGATCGCAAATAACATTTTTGAACCACCCAAAATAATGAAATAAATGATTACATATTAATGATAATAATTATCAATATCACCCTTTGTCATTTATGGCAAAAAAAATTCTAGAAAGACAAAACTACAAAAAATTTCAAAACTCCCCCCTAGGAGGGATATCCTTGTTTTTGTCCTTTTTAAAAATATTTTCTTAACTTTTCTTCTTTTGTCTATTATCATTACTCCCCCTTTTGACATCAAAGAAAAAGTGTAATGCCTCAAAAACTATATACAACTTCAAAATTTCAAAAACTCAGAACATATCAAGTTTTACCAAATTTTCCTTCCTCGAAGGACTTCTTGAGTTCATGAAGTTCTACAAACCATTTGTATTAGTTTCTATTCTGCTATTGAATACCCTATGTCAGAAGATGAACATGAATGTGAATTGATGCTAGTAGAGTTTCTACATCTTCAATGGAGCTAGAGTCAATTAAGGTGATTTGTTGTGCTTTCAAGATAACTTTTGAGTGTCATTTTTACACAATGTAACAGTAAGGAAATGCGATGAAAATCCCTCTCTTGAAAGAATGGTGAATTCACTCCCAAGATTCTCTGTGGTCATGGTACAGTCGTGTGGATACTCAGTTGAAGATTATGTTATTTCATGGGGAGGCCTTTTCTAGTTCAAAAGCTTTGAAACTAGAAATAATGATTTTGAGAAATCTTTTTTTATTTCCAAATTTATAGAATAACATGTGCATGCAATTTAAATATAAAATTAAATCTAAGCTCTCTATGATGAATACTAGATTCTAAATTCATTTTCCCAAAAAATTCAAAAGATGAGATTAAAAAAGATTGTAAGAGAATTGATAGAATTATAAGGCACTAAGAGGGGGAGGGGGGTGAATCAGTGCAACCAAAACCCTAAAACTTTTATTGATTATCTTTCCACTTAACCAACATGTAAATGTGACTATTAAGTAACAATAAAACACATAAAACATTCACACATTTCAACACATAACACCAAGATTTTTTCCATGGAAACCCTTGTTAGAGGGGAAAAACCACATGTGGAGATGATGCCCATAATATTTCACTAGTGAACTTGGAAATCATCCTTGTTAGGAGAAATTACAACAACCTATCTCAGGTGTGTACCTGATTAAGAGTACTTATAGTTTGATTATGAACTACAACAGTCTTGTTAAAGACTACCATGCTAATGGATTTAAAAACTCTAGTTGGACTCTCCTTCAATGTTACGAATCTCTTTCAAGTTGTTTGAATCTTCCAAAGGAACTAGCTATGCTACTAATTGTTGAACATATGGAATACTAAGAGGGGAGGGGTGAATCAGTGTTCCATAAAAAATTTAGAACTTTTAAATAGTTTTCCACAAAACATAATTTAAACTTGTTGAAAAGGAAACAGTAGAAAGTAAATAACACAAAAACACATAACACCATATTTTTGTCATGGAAATCCAAGATGGGAAAAACCATGGAGAGGGTTAACTCTCAAGTATTAGGTAACTGGTTACTAAATACAGGGTTGGATCATTGTCGGTGTGGCTCACTACCCAAATTATAAAACCAACTATTATAGCTGAGTGGAAGCTCTTAGCTGAAGTATGAAATAGAAAATTTGAATTGTCAAAATTGTATCTATACATGTGTAAAATGCAGTTCTAAGTGAAGTACATATATCCTTATATACAATCACTAAATAACATTTATTAGATCACTATAACATCAAAAAATTGCATTTACATATTTCATATCATGTATACATCAACATGGTCAAATCTCATTATTGTGTTGAAGACAACCAATATATACAAGCATTGGTGCAATATTCCTCCATGTCGACTAGGATCGATGATAAAATCTTGTGAGCATGCTACCAATAAGTGTGGGCAATATAGGCCATATCAAAAGATATTTCATGCTAGGAAACATAGATCTAGACCAAACTATCAATGTGTCACAGTATAGACAAAATGTGTGCCAATACTACTACTTTCAAACCCAAAGATAGATCAAAGATAACATTGTCAAACCATCCAAAATAATGACATTAATGAAAACATATTAATGGTAATAATTATCAAATAGTTCCTTTATATGATGTGGCCCATACCCATTCCACCACATGCCTAATCCCCTACCTTTATATGTTGTATCCTATTTCTATTTCATCATAGGCCTTATCCCTTTCCTTTTTATGATGTAGCAGGCCCCATTCCACCACAAGATTGGTCCATTTCCTTTGTGTGATGTAGCATAGTCCATTCTACTACAAGACTTACCTATCTTATGAGGTATTAATACCACTTTTCATTATTTCCTTTAAGAACAATATATTGTTCTCCTAATTGATCTCCTCATTTTTAATTTCTTCTTCAAATATAACCTCCTCCTCATTAATATATCCTTTGAGTGTAGGGAGTCACACCCTTTTATCCATTAATTCCCTTTGATGAAAGGGTCACACCCTTTGATTATAAAAAGATACATTTATTTAACAATAGATATTAGGCAGCATAAAATGGCTGGCATCTTAGAATGCAGTATAAGTTCCTTCCCTTCTTCCTATCTGGGATTGCCTTTGGGCCTTAACATCAGTGACTCTTTTTGGAATTAGATGGTTGAGAGATTTTTTACTAAGATGGCTGGTTGGAAGGGTACAGTTTTATCTCAGGCTGGGAAGATTACCCTGTTCAAATATTCTCTTCAAAGTCTTATGGTGTATGCTATGAGTTTGTTCAAGATGCCTTCCAAATATGTGGATAAAATTGATAGTATCCTTAAACATTTCCTCTAGTCTGGGGTTGAGGAAAGAAACTGCGTCCCTTTAATAGCATGGGAAAGGGTGTGCAAACCAAAGTCTTTGGGGGGAATGGATCTCAGACCAATTAAGATTATGAATAGAGCTCTGCTGGCTAAGAAACTCTGGCATATTTATGGAGATCCTAAGGACTGGAATACTATTTGTAAACATAAATACCTTTATGATACCCCTAGCATTGATCAATTTCTTTCCAGCTCAGAGAAAGTCGAGGGCTCTATTTTTTGAAGGAATATCAATGATGCTAGAAACATATCCAATAAAGGAAAGTGTTGGAAGCTGGGAAATAGATCTAGTATTAAGTTTTGGAAAGATCCTTGGTTGTTTAAAAAACCTTTGAATTGTATCTTTAATAATCCTGAGGACATAAGCATATGCTCTACTACTTTTGGTCCAAAAGTAAAAGATTATTGGAAAAGTAACTGCTAGGTGAAGTTGGCTACGATCAATCCTGCCTTCCATGAGATTGATAAAGCCCTTCTGGCTCAATGCTACTATGCAGATAAGGAAGACTCTCTAATATGGGGCCCCTCTTCTAGTGGAAAATTTTCTATGGCGTCTGCCAGCTTTCTTCAATATGATGTGCCTGAAGAAACCCCTTTCTGGCTGAAGATCTGGAATAAAAATCTCACCCCCAAAGTTGTGATTTTCTACTGGATTTTTCCTCAAAACAAAGCTATTACAATAGACAACATTAAAAAGAGAGGTTTCATCATGCCTAATAGATGTTGTATGTGCCAGGAGGTAGAAGAAGATACTAACCACCTTTTTTTGTATTGTCCTTTTTCTTAGCAAGTTTGGTCTTTCTTTTTGCAGGAATGGGCTTTATGCTAGATTTTCCCCTCTTCTATCCAGGACTTATGCTAGCAATGGTATTATCCAAGTGATAATGAAAGGGATAAAGAAATATGGACTTTGGTTGCTCCCCATATTGCTTGGAGTATATGGAAAGAAAGAAATAACTGTATATTCCAGGACAAATGTAGTACTCATGTTCTGGTGTATGAGAAAGCTAATAGTGGGGTGTTGGAAAATTTGAATAGAATCACCCAACATAGTGGGAAAATAAGGGACTCTCAAAGGAAGAAGAATGACCTTGAAAATAGTGTTTGGATTGCTCCCCCTGATGGTTGGATTAAGATTAACTTCAATGGTGCAGCTAAGGGCAATCCTGGCCCAGCGGGGTGTGGTAGTGTTATCAGGGACTGTAATGGGAATGTTATTGCTGCTAATGATGTTCCTCTAGGAACTCAAAACAACCATATGGCCGAAGCGTTGGGAGCTTACTATGGGTTACAACTTGCTAGTAGACTCAATTTTAAAAATATTTGGCTGGAGGGTGACTCAATGAATATTATTAATTGCCTTAAAGGTAATATTCCTCCGTCATGGACTATTGATAATATTATCTCCAAAGTGAAAGAAATCATTGCCAAGTGTACCAAAATTCACATAACTCATGTGTACCATGAGAGTAACACCATGGTGGATAGTCTGGCTAATATTGGTGTTAAATCTGATGAGGTCATCACCTGGGACAGTGAGGCCGATATCAAAGAGGACACTAAATCATGCATTTATTATGATAAAATCAATCATAAGGCAGGAAAGATTGGAAATTATTAATGAAACTCACCTAAGCACTATAGAGCCTGATTGCAATTATGGGAAAGTATGGAATGACATTTTAAGAAACATCATTAGCGATAGTCTACACGCTTTCTGGGTTATGCATTCCGCTAATCTCTTTATTAACAGGGAATGCTATCTTGATCACCACAGCCCTAATTCTAAAAAGAGCTCTGTGTTACTAAATTTCTCAAAAATGGGGGGTGACTTGAAGTGTGAAGAGCTAGATAATTGTAATAAGCTCAAGGAATCTGATATGGCTATTGTTTGGTGAAAGCTGATAAAAGGTGGAGTGACCCCTTATCTGGAAAAATTACATGGTTTTGACAAGGATATCACTCAAAAATTTGCTGAAGGCTGGAAAAATGACACAGTCACCATAGAAGGGAGAACTATGGAGATTACTATGGAGCTTATCGCTCAAGTGACAGGAATCCCCAATGATGGACAAAAGTTTTGTAGGAATCGTAAGATATCGGATATAGCGGCCAAAAAGTTCCCGAAGTCTGTGAAGGAAAAGGTTGATTTTGCGGAGGGAAAGATTAATGGCTACATTGATCCTGTCAAAATCAAGGAAATATGGTGCTACGTGTTGTAGGTTGTGATGGAGTATTTTACCCTTGATGGTCGCTTTACTCGTGCTCACTCCCACCACTTCATGTTCCTTAACCACTTCAAGTACAAGGATACCATTAACATACCCTATTATCTTCATACTTCTCTGGTTAAAAGCATTAATGAGCATAAGGGTTCTCCTAAGAAGGCTATTAAGCATGAGGGCTTGATTATTCTAATTTATGAGCATATTAAGAGAACTATCCCTAACCCTAGCTCCACTCCTTCCTCTGGAAAGAGTAAACAGAGCCCTATAACTCCTAAGTTTGGGTCTATTAAACAAAAGGTGGAGGATAATATGGGTAGTAGCTCAAAGAAAATTTGTTCAGAAGCGACTGAAGCTGAGGATTACTCAGAGGGTTCTGAGACAGAGGATTCTGATGAGGATGTTTTTGGAAAGATCCAAGAGATGCAAAGCCTTGGTAAGGAGAGGGAAGATACTAATGATTCTGATGCTATGTCTTCCCCTGAAGAGCACAAGGAGGAGATTAATAGTAAGGATTCAGAGGAGGATAACAAGGAGATGACTAGGGGGGAGGATCAGCTGAAAGATGAGGCTCACCTATAGGGTATTGATGATTCATAGATGTGGGGGGATGAAACTGAGCCCATGTGTACTGAGGAAAAGGACACTGCTGAAGCAGAGGACCCTAAGAAAAATATTCAAGAAAGTATGGCTGAGGAGAAAAGTGAAGCTATGGAAGAAGCCAATTTGGAAGGAACTGTGGCACATAATTCCCATAGCCTAGAAGACCTGGTTGACACTGCTATTCAGTATGTAGAGAAGCAGAAGAATGATAAGGATTTTAATAAAGAGGAGGTTCCCATATTGGATGATTATGTTGTTGGTATGAGGCACAATGTGCCTATCTCTCAAGACTCTGAGGACAACATTCAGGAGGGTAGTGGTGATTCCAGTGAATGGAAAGCTAGAGAGTCCTCCATCAAGCTTATCTTTAAAGATTTTAATGATAGAGAAGAAGTTACTACTGGCGTGTTGTAGACTGCCAAAGCAAAGGCCCTTTATTCCTTTAGATTTAGAAAATGGTGCTTTCATGAAATTAAAAGGCTCCATTTAAAAAGCAGGAAGCTTGAAGCTAACAATGCTATTCTCCATGAGAAAGTTGAGTCTCTCCTCAAAGAGAGATCTTCTAACTCCCCTATTGCTGATATAAAGGAAAGAATGGATAAAGTTGATAATACTCTTATCAATATCCTCCAGCATAGTATGGATAGTATGAAGGCTTCTAGCACCAACCTCAAGGCTCTAGTCAACCTGCTAGATAATGCTTCGGAGGATGCTACTGAGGTTAGGAATGCTTCTCTACTGGACAGTGGTGGCCCTAGTTCTCAGACCTATGGGAGCAATAGGAAAAAATCCCCTCTAATGAAGAAGAACCTGGATGTGATGAAAAGTGTTATTGGGTAGATGGACAACATTCAGGCCAAGACGGAGAAGACGCTGGATGAGAAAGCTGGGGTTTTGTATGTGGATGCTTAGTCTGGTTATCCTGCTAGTTTTTTGTGTTCCCTATTGTCTTTTTGTTTAGGTTTTTGTCCCTTTTAACACTATCTTTGTAGCCTCTTATATGGTCAGTTCGATGTTGTATGCCTCTTTTTTGGTGTTGTGTTTTCTTCTTCGGATCTTTTGATCCTTAAGATGTAAAGGGTTTCGGGTCCCTTCAAAACCTATTTTTTTCTAGTAATCAGAACAATAGATATCACTCCTTTCACTTCTTATTTAATCTTCACCTATCTCTCACTTATCAAATTTGTCTTACTAATTTTCTTTTCTTATATGAAATTGTGTGATGAAGTTACTCACCTGCATGAAATTAAGATCTACTAACATCAACTTAATCAAATACAATGCAAATTTAACTAAAATTGAAATTATGATCTATATTATCCCATGGATCTCTAGAAAGAAGTGGTAAGTGAACCTCTCAGGTACAATCCTCACTAGTGACACCTCTAAAATGAGAAATGATGTTGCTACTATGCTTATGCTATGCTTCTATGATGATTCTAGCTCAAGAATGATGAAATTATGATACTAAATGCTCAAGAATGCTCAAATTGCTCTTGGAAATGATCTCAATTGCCTATAGTAACAATGCTATGCAAATGAAATTCCAAGATGGAAATGCTCTCCAAAATGCCTCATACTTATAGTAATTTCCCAAGGGTAGGGGGTGGAGTGAAGTAATCATGATTATCCCATGGTTAAGTCAAAAACTTTGCTTTGTTCATAAATGGGGGGACAAATGAGGGGACAAGCCTTTAAATGGTCTCAAAGCTTTGGACAATTTAAATGTTTTGAGTGATTTGTGTCTTTTTGTCCTCAATTCTCATTGGTTGATCATTTTGTTGAAAGAAAATAAGGAATATTAATTCAATTAATTAATTAAATTTGGCCATGGAAGGGTAATAGGTCCATTTTGATTTTTGATTAAACAAGTATACAATTAATTGATTAAAATCAATTATATATTGTTTTTGTCCCTTTTAAGCTTCAATTTAATTATTTAACATCATTATTTAATAATTCCTTTGTTTTAATTAATTTTGCTCAACTTTATTTAATTATGTCCATTTTATTGATTTTTGATGCATTTCATTGATTTTGAGCCATTTAATTGATTTTTACAATTTAAAAGTATTTGTCCAATTTTACGTATCTACAAATGCCCCTCTTTGAATCAATGTGCCAAGAACATTGGTTCAAAGATCCTTTAAGTCCTGATTGTTGATTTCTGATGTGATTGATTGTTGCCTCTTGATAAAAAAATTTATGATGCCCCACTGATTTCATGATGTTTGATTGCAATTTCGATTTGATACCCTTATGCCCCCCTTAGAAATTAAAACATATTAATTTCTTGATTTTGAAAAATTTGATTTGATGTTTGATTTATCAAATATGTTTTCATTTCTGACTATTTGATGAGATGTCATGATGTATGATTATGCCCCAATTTGGTTTGATTAGTTAAGATAGGTCAACAACTAGTTTCACCTCCAAAATTAGGTCAAAATACCTTAAATAGGTTGAGAAACCTTGTTTTACCATTCATTTTTACTTTTCATCTTGGTGATTTTTGCTCTGATCCTCTAGTGATTTTCGAGATGGTTGTGCCGATTCAGGAGCATAGATTTGAGAGGTGCCAGAGATATGCGAGGCTGCTTGAGTATGGACCTCCAGTAAGTTGTTATAAACCTCAATTGTGCATTTATGGTGCATTTATGATCATTTATTGCAATTTCATGTTTCATCGTTGCCTAAAATTTAATAACTCTCACCTAGGAACAGTTTTAATGTCGCTTAGGTATTTTACTGTTGCGTCCATGGTTTTTACTCCCGCCTCCATGTATTTTATCCTCTCTTAGGAATCTTTTTCTCTCGCCTAGCACTAGAACAACTCTCACCTAGAGCTAGGTTAAACTGCCCTTTTTCCAATAGGTTGTCTCTTATGATAACCCTAACGGATTTACTATCACCTAGGCTAGCATTCACTGTCATGTAGCCTAATTAACTATCACGTAGAAGGCAAACTATTGCCTGACACTGGAATAATATCACTTGACATGTGTTCACTATCGCCTGAGGTTAAATGTCACCTAGCATGATAAAAATCACGCCTACTGACTATTTGGAAAATTTTTGTACTATTCACACGTGTACTTGATTGCGTCTAATGAAAATTTTGATAACTCTTGATGATAGATTCAGATGATAAGTGTAGGTCTATTATTGTCAACAAAACAATTGGTTTAGGATATATGGATAGTGGTAACTCAGAATATGATTTTTCAATCCCATTTAGGATAGTGATTAATAAGATAAATCAATTAGTGTGAAAACCGATATGATTTTGATACTGCCACTTCATTCTCAGGATACAGAGAAACGAACGATGGTACTTCATGTGATGACTTGAGACTTTTGAGAAGATTGACTTGAGATAATTCCTTGATATGATGTACTGATATGATTCCTTTTAATTTTCCAACAGGATCATTGCCCTACCTTATACGTCTGGTCAGTTGCATCTTGGGTTATTGACTTGAGTCAGGCACTCACAGCAACTAAGTTTCATGTTATCAAGCGATGTGGATTGAGATTTTTGCTTGACCTCCCATGATTTCATCTAAACCATGGGTTACTAACTACAGTGGCAGAGCGATGGCACTCCAACCACAACACATTCCACTTGTCGTATGGAGAGATGAATATTATGCCCGAGGACGTGTATAGATTGCTTTGGATCCCATGCAGAGGAGAGGTGGTATATTATGATTTTTTCTATGATTCCTTTGTCTGTCGATGAGTATTCGGGGACAACACTATAGGAGATGGGGATGTTATTACATGGCCTTAGTTTGCATCTTTTTTGACATTACCAACAGTTTTGGGTGTAATGATTGGTGGTTTACTACTTCCCGACTGGTGAGGTCGTGGTTTTTTAGTCAGTTGGGGTAGGATCATGGAGGATTTACTTGCTCATCCTTGATGGTTTGATTGGGGTTCCTGCATTCTGGTGTAGTTGTATCATGATTTACATGAGGTGGTGTATCGGGGGAGTGCATCATTATCAGCGGGTGCCATTGTTCTTCAGTTATGGATATGGGAGCATCTTCCCATTACTAGGCCCATTTCTGATAGGGTTCAACATCATGGATTTCCTTATGCTTTCCTTTACACTGGAATGGTGATTTGGCACTACTTGGGTCACTTGGATTACTGGAGACGTCAGATTGATGATCTCGATCAAGTTACATGGTGTCCTTACATCAGTTGTGATAGATGGAGAGAGGATGAGGATGAGTTACCATACATGTTCACCCCTCACTGGATGATTGGGCATACTACCACTACTATTGAGCACTTTTGCTTCAGTAGAGTTTTGAGATAGTATGGTCAGACACAGGATATGCCTCAGGGAAATGCCCTATATGCTCGAGTACAGGCAGAGATCTCTCTATGGGGTCCATGTATTGATTATCAGTTTGCATTAGATCAGATTGTGGGTATGAATATTTGTAGATGGGAGATGCTGACAGGTATTGCAGATGCAGGGATGTCCCACGAGTATGCAAATTTCACTGATCCAGATGAGCCTATTCCTAGACATCGTGATGGTGATAGGGATGATAGACATAAGAGAGGATGAGGACGTAGACATCCTCAAGTTGCAACAGGTAGAGGATAGATGAGATGGGGTCATGATCATTGGGATGCTAGAGATAGACTGGCTAGAGCGCAGGATGATGCAGTTGATAGACAACCTAGAGCAAATAGACATGATAGAGCTCATAGACATCAGAGAGCTCAGAGACAGGCATAGGTTGATGCAGCTAGGTAGATTCCTGGGGGATTGGATCCCTTGGTACAATTACAAAGAGTGGCCTTGGCTCAGCATGATGATGATGTAGCTCAGCAGGATCAGGCACATCAGGATGATGGTGCTCCACAGATGCCTCCCCCAGCTCCACAGCCATAGGGTGCACAGGGTGATCGTATTGATGGATTATCTTAAGATATGTAGGTATTGAGGATAGATATGTCCATTGTTGTAGGTCGGTTGGATCAGGTTGCCTCTTTATTATAGTAGTTTGTATCAGCCATGGTTGTTCCGAGACAGGATGGAGTGGGTACTTCATAGGCTCCTCCCCCATAGGATGGTAGAGGTCCAGACGGATCTGGTGCTGCAAGCTCTTGATTGATATAGTTACTTATTGATGATGTCCTCTTGTTTCATATGTCATGTTATCCATTGCTCGGAACATTTGATGTTGCACTTTGATGACAATGTATCTTGATATACTGATTTGATGATCATATGATGAACACTCTTTTGATGATATATATGATATACTCCGTGGTTCATCTTGATGAGTTGGTTTATGAGATTATCTTTTATGCAGCTATATGATGTCTATATGCATTTACTTTGTTTTTATGCTATGGATGCAGTATCTTATTTTATGATATACATAGATGTATGCAATGATGTATGGATGTTTTCTTTTTCTAATATGTGGATAATGAATAAGTCATGGATGCAAAAGATAATCTCATTTTCTTTGTAGTGTTTTGATCAAGAATAAACATTTGTTTGAACCCCATTTTGCTTTAATGTTTTGACTAACAAGGATTATTGATGTACCCCCTCTTGCCCTTGGACAATTAACCACAAACAAATGCATTTAATTTAACAAGATAATGCAATTAATCTAACATGCAATGCAATGCAACCTAAGTGTCACCAGCTTTTAGCAAATACATGCCCTGAGGATAAATTTTCATCATTGAGCAGTTCGGGACCAGAAAGCTTAGTACAATCACCACTGACCACATCATGATGATATGACTACCACTTTTATCGCATTTTGGTAACCTCCTTTTTGAACCAAGTACAACCCTCACTAGTTGGATGACCAAACTATGGGAGTCTGAATACTAGTGTCAATGGATTCAATGTTGCAAGTGGATTTTTGGTATTAAGATATAGAAAATCTAAATAGTCAAGGGATCCGTTTGGGTAAAAAAGAAAAGGTTAACTTGCCCTCTTATGAGATAGTCCTCGATGGTTCTTTGATGACCATGTTGTTACACGAACTCTCATAAGTTGATGAATCTTCCTCCAAACAATCACTCAAAGGCAAGAAAAATATCATAAGTTTATCATGCCTAATCTAGTCGAAACATCATTGAATAGCTCAAAAGATATGATGAAAAGTCAATTTCATCAAGATTTATCAACAAGACAATTTCAAGTGTTTTACCGTGTTTCATTATTTTGCCAAGAAAGAAAGCTTTGAATGTTTTGCCATGTTTTAGGATTTTCCAACAAGTTTTTCCAAGTATTCTGATCTTTAAGGTGTTTTTGTCCATTTTTAATCCCGAATAATAAAGTCAACGAAGGCTCAAGGATCATGTTGTAGGGTCAAATACTTAGGCTCAATAAAATTTCCTCTCTTCTAAAACTCTGATAAATCTCTCTCTCTAACATGACTGATTGTAGCACTTATTGAATCCATTTGGTACCAAATTTGCAATCTTCTTCTACCCCCAGAGGATAAATGTGATCGGTTGACAAACTTAGGGCTGATAGACAATGCAACAATGCAACTGATCGGCTTATGACTATGTAAAAATGACGGATGCAATGATGGTTGTACAAATGAGATGATGGAAATGCAATATGGACATATGTGACTAGGAAAGACAAACTTAAGGGAACAAAAGGTGCTTATTTACCAAGTTTTCACCCTTTGGATGGATCAAGCTCCTTTTTTCTATTTTTAAAGCTTTTTACTTCTTTTTTTTGCTACCAAGGTGCCTATTGCTAGGTTTTCACCAAGGCACTTTTTCTCTTTTTTAAATGTTTTATTTTTTGTATTTTTTGTATTTTTCATATCATCAAGGCACCTATTTGCTAGGTTTTCACCAAGACAACATCGTTTTGAATATTTTTCCTTTCTTCATGCTCAATTTTTTAATGTTTTTGATCTTTTGTGCTTTTCAAATGTTTTTGGTATTTTTAGAATCTCTTTTGAACTATGTACAATAAATATGATGCTCTCTCATCTGATACTCTTTATACTCTTTCGTCTAACTCATGTGTAGAACCTTTTGAGATGAATACTATTGATGGGTTCTTGGAGTTCCTCTCCTTCACAATCTGATAATTTATAGGTTCCTATGCCAAATGAAGATACTATGATGAATGGGCCAAGCTAATTAGCTTCCCATTTTCCTTTCTTCTCTCTTTCAACCTAATTCTTTGGGTTTTCCCGCAACACTAAGTCACCTACCTGAAAGACTCTTGGTTTAATATGTTTATTATAGTTCTTCGAGATTCTATGCTGATACACTTTTAGGTGCTCATAAGCTTGTGTTTGATGTTCTTCAAGTAACTCCAACTATTGAAGCCTAGCTACTCTATAGTCTTCATCTATGATCAATCCTTGTAATGATAATCATAGAGACGGGATTTCAACCTCTAATGGTAGAACTGCTTCAGCCCCATAGACTAATGAGAATTGTGTGGCTCCTATGGGTGTTCTTATGCTGGTTCTATAGGCCCATAATGTTGGATTAATTTGCATATGCCAATCCCTTTCTGATTTATTGACCGACCTTTTCAAAATCTTCAAGATATTCTTATTTGTGGCTTCGGCTTGCCCATTTCCCTAAGGGTAATAAATTGATGATGAATGGTGAGTGATATGAAATGTAGCACAAAGTTCATCAACATCCTTATTCTTGAACTATTTTCCATTATCTGTTATTATGGCATGAGGAATACCATATCGGCAAATGATGTGATTTAAGATAAACATGGAAATTTGTTTACCTGTTGTCGTTATCAAAGGAACCGCTTCAACCCACTTAGTGAAATATTCTATTGCGGTTATGATGTGTTTGTGCCCATTTGAAGAAGGTGGATGTATGACGCCAATTAGATCAAACCCCCATTGATAGAAAGGCCATGGTGTGACAAATGGGTGTAATTCCTGTGCCGGTGCATGTATCATGTCGCCATGATATTGACATTTACTACATGTCTTCACAAAATGGCAAGCATCCTTTTCTAATGTCTTCCAGAAATACCCTAAGTGAAGGATTTTATTAGCTAGGTTTAGACCGCTTGAGTGTGACTCGCAAATGCCTTCATGAACCTCATGTAAAGCTAACTTAGACTCTTCTTCCTCTAGACATCTAAGTAACGTCCCATCAAAACCCTTACGATACAATATTTCAGAGAGGATGAGGTAGTGGGCTGATTGGCGTATGAAGTTGCATTTTTGAGCTCGAGTTTGGTCTAATGGTAGCACTTGGTCTTTGAGGTATGTGTATATAGGTCCGTACCAAGGGGAGTCATGTCCATGTAATAGGGAAACAATTTGGGTGTCAGGAAGGTTGAATGTAGGTTTTACCAACTCTTCCACCAAGAACTCGTACTTCTCATTTTGATCCAATTTTTGTAACAAGGAAGCCAAGGTGGCCATGGCATCAACTGCTCTATTTTTCTCTCTAGGAATCTACTCAAAAGTGATCAAAGAAAAGTATTTCTTCCATCCATCAATCATAGTCTTATATGGCATCAACTTTTCATCTTTGGTGTTATATTCATTGTTGACTTGATTGATGATAAGTTGAGAATCTCCATAAATTTGTAGCTCTTTGATGTTCCACTCTAAGGCCATTTTGATGCCTATGACAAGTTCCTCATATTCCACTATATTATTGGTGCATGGAAACATAAGCTTGTAGGATTTAGGAATAGTGTAACCTTGAGGAGTGACCAATAGTATGCTGGCCCCGGAACCTCCTTGAGTATAAGAGCCATCAAAGAATAACTTCCATATTTTTGCTTCTATGTTGACAATGGCAGAATTTGGAAATTCCACTTGAATAGTTTGTGTAGAAGTTATGGGATTCTCAGCTAAATGATCCGCTATTACTTTCCCTTTTATTGCCTTTCTATCGACATACTCAATGTCAAATTCACTCAAAATCATAACCCACTTAGCTATTCTACCTGTTAAGGCTGTTTTACTTAACAAATATTTGAGAGGGTCAATTTTGGCAATTAGTTTGACCTTATGTAGCAACATATAATGTCTCAACTTTTGAGATGCAAACACCATTTCTAAGAAAGCTCTTTCCATGAATGTGTAGTTGAGTTCATATTTGATCAATGTCCTACTCAAATAGTAAATAGCTCTTTCCTTTCCTTGTTCATCTTCTTGTGCTAAAAGCACTCCTAGTGATCTTTCAGTAGCAGATATGTATAGAAGCAATGTTTTTCCCTTAATTGGTGGCATGAGAATAGGTGGATTTATCAAATAGGTCTTCAATAATGTGAAAGCTTGATCACATTCCTCATCCCACATGAATATAGTATCCTTATGTAGAAACTTGGTGAAAGAATGACATTTTTCGGCCAATTGAGAAATAAATCTCCTTATGGATTGGATTTTTCCTTGTAATGATCTCATTTAGCTAATGTTCCTTGGTATGTCCATGTCCATTATGGCTTATACTTTCTCGAGATCCACTTCAATTCCTTTGGTGGAAACTATATAGCCTAGTAACTTGTTGGATTGGACTCCAAAGGCACATTTCTTTAGGTTTAATCTGACCTTGAATTGCTCCAACCTAACAAATATCTTTTTCAAAATTTGGAGATGTTCTTCTCTTTTGTGGGATTTTGCCAATATATCATCCACATAGTCTTCTAAGAATGTGTGTATCATGTCGTGGAAGATAGTTGTCATGGCCCTTTGATATGTAGCTCCAGCATTCTTAAGGCCGAAGGGCATGGCATTCCAACAAAAAGTACCCCAAGGGCAAGTAAATGTAGTCTTCTCCTGGTCTTCAGGTGCAATTTTAATCTAATTATACCCGCTGAAACCATCCATTAGGGAATACATGGAATGACCCGCTGTCAAGTCAACTATTGCATCAATACTTAAAAGTGGGAAATCATCCTTAGGACAAGAAAGATTTAGATCTCAAAAATCCATGCATACTCGAATAGATTTGTCATGTTTTGTGACTGGTACAATGTTCGAGATCCATTCAGCATAAGCTATTGCTCTTATGAAGCCTACTTTCAACAATTTTTCTAGTTCTGCCTTGACCAAAAGAGCTATGTGTGGGTGCATCTTTCTCAACTTTTTCTTAATGAGCTTAACCCCTGGTCTAACATTCAGATGATGCATTATAAAGTCAGGATCTAAGCTAGGCATGTTGACATATGACCATGCAAAGTTTATTTGTTTCTCTTTGAAAATTTTTATGAAGTCCTCTCTTTCTAGAGGTGTGAGTGATGCTGCCAAGTGTATAAACTTTGGATCCAATTCCATCCCAATGTTGACCTTTTCTGTCAGTTCTATAAGAATAGGTGACCTTTCTTCCTCATGTTCGAGCAAGGTATCCAATCTCTCTTCCTTTAATGCCACAGTTAGGTTTTCACCAAAGGAAACGTCTTTTATCTTTATTTTTTTTGGTTCTAGTGGTGCCACATAGTGGTTTTCAGCACTAGAACTTTTCATTTTTATTTTTTTTTCATTTTTTTCTTTTGAGTAAGATAATGGATCTCCACTATGCTCATCATGTCCGTATCAAATTCATTGATGAAAGAGGGTTCAACCGCATTAAGGTATTGGTTTGCTGCTTGGTCATTTGGAAAGTAAAGTAAGTCATTTGGCTCAGTTTGGTCCCAATCAATGAGATTCGGATGTATCAAAAGTAAGGATTCATTGGGTAAAATTTCATCAATAGGGTTTATGGACATGACTTCATTTGAGGGTTCATACATTGTATCATTTAGATCTATGATGTGAGCTTCCTCGAGATGGTCCATGGAAGAAGGGTCAAAATCCCCTTCACTTGAGTCCTCTTCAACTTCTATGGGAAACAACATGGGAAAAGCCACGAGAGGATTAAACCTAATGTTTGAATCTCCCTCCTCTGAAGGCCTCCAAAATTTCTCTATCCATGCTTGATTGGTAGGTGCATGCCCTATGTTAATATCTTGGATATTAGGTTCTTCATTGATTTGAATTTCTTGCCTTGGGATTTTTGCATAAGTATGTATTGCAATCACCTCCTTATCTTGACATGATTCATCCAATAGGGTATCCCATTCATAATCTCAAGATTCATCACTATCTCCATCGGATTCTAAGGCATTTATTTGAGGATAAAAATCGTGCATTGGGATGGAGCTTTCACCTTTGTATTGGTATCCCACTCCAGATTTTTCTTGTTTTGCCCTCCAAGTAGGTTCAATGGGTTCTAGTAACCCTCTATTCCTTTGGCCTAAGGGTCCTCTTCCCTTGTATCCCATCTTCTACATAATCTCAAAACCTTTCCCATATTTCTTGGTTCGTATATTAACATGTTGAATTCATTCCATGGGAGTGTTTGAGGTATCCTCTTCATCGTGATAGAGCCATTGAAGTACTTCATTTTCTTGTCAAATGTTGCTTTATCACTTTCTCTTACGAAGCAAGAGTTGTACTTGTGAGGAAAGTATTCTTTTGATGGTTTTCCATGTGCCCTTGGAGACGTGGGCATGTCAAATAGGGAAACGGAGTATTCCCCTACTCCTTTTGAACTAATTTTGCACTGTTTGTCAAATGCTTCCATCATCTTATCCATTTTCTTGTAGTTTTCCCTTTTAGCTTCATCTTTTTCTTCTCTAGTAGGTTTATAGGGTACTATCTCTGACTTGGGAGTTTGATATGAACCCTCATTAATAATTGGACCTTCATAGCTCACCTTTTCCTTTCCCTTAGTTGATGTTGTTGAGCTAGCTTGAGGAGGATTTTGAGTAGCATTTAATGTTATGACCGGATCATCCATTTTAGTATCTTCAATGGTGACTCTTTGAATGATTCCTTCCCAGTTATGTGGAATATATAACTCATGAAGGGGTTTGAGTGCATTGCAACATTAGAATGGGTTTGAGTCCCCTCCAACCGTGATTTCTTCACCCATGTACGGAAATTTGATGCATTGGTGGTACATGGATGGGACTGCTTGCATCTCGTGAATCCATGATCTCCTCAACAAAATATTATAAGTTAACTTCATGTCCAATACTTGGCAATTGGTGTCCTTCTTGACGGGTCCCACTTGTATGGGCAATATGATCATGCCTTTAGAGGCCCTTTCAGCTTCATCATAAGCTTTAATGGTGATTTTTTTCGTAGGGTCAATGCAAGATTCAGACAACCCTAAGGATTTAACAAGATTTAATGTACAAATGTTAAGACCAGCTCCTCCATCAATGAGGGCTCTTTTGACTCTATGCCTTTCTATTAGGACCTCTATATGCAATGGTAGATTTTGAGGATGGGTTATAGACATGTCATCTTGATCGAAAAATGAGAGACAATGAGGTGCCACAAGATGACCTACCATATTTTGGAACTTTTCTTCTTCTAAGTTAGTAGGAACGTTTGTCTCTATTAGAGATTTTTCCAAAATATCCTTATGGTTTAGGGATAACTTCAACAATTCTAAGATAGAGATTTGTGCTGGTGTTCTTTGCAACTAATCAACCAAGCTATAAGGTTTTGCTACTGTAGAAGATTGCTTGACCACGATGTTGGATTGTGGAGTGCTAATAACTTTAGGAGTAGCTCCTTGTAGAGTCATTCTAGAATTTTGCCCTATTGTAATGACATTTGATGTCTCTTTTTGTTGTAGTTCATTAATTATTATAGCATTCACAATGTTATCATAAGGTGGCGTAAAGTTAAGATTATTGGCACTTTGTTTCTTGCCATTACATGACTCCCCTTTATCATGTTTGTAGAAAGGTTGTTTGAATGTTGTATGATCTTCATTATTTTGAGGTCCATCAATGGTGATCATGCCATTATCGATTAAATCTTACACTATATTCTTTAGTTGCAGACATTCATTTGTTGTGTGCCCTCGAATTCTATGGTACTCACAATGGCTATTGGCACTCCACCAACTAGGCTTGTTATTTGGCTCATAAGGCTGAATGTTGGGTAAAGTAATGACATTATTAGCCATGAGAGTCTTTAATGCCTTTTCAAGGGGTTCACCCAAGGGTGTGAAGTTCCTTTGAGGGGTTGGCCTCAAATATTTATCAAATTTAGTACTCCTTGAATTATCTCCTTGATTTCCATTATTGGTATGGTTGTTGTTGGATGGTGCATTGGGAAGTTGATTGGTATTATTCACCTGATTAGGTGTCCTTGTAAGAGCAAAGGGGACCACCTTCAAGTTGCTAGATTCAACTACTCCATCGTTCACAATTCCCTTATTATTGTTCTTATAACTGTTGTTACTATTGAACCAATTATTCTTTTGATTATTGCCATTGTTACCATTGTTGCCATTGTTGCCATTGTTGGAGTTGTTCTTGTTATCTTTGTATAGTTTGAGTTCTCCACTTTTGACCAGCACTTCCTCCATTGTTACTCCATTTTCAATTAGATCTTGAAAGGTCTTTGGACATTGCATTTGTAATTGGTAATTCAACTCATTGCTTAAATTGTTTATGAAGATATCCATCTTCTCTTTTTTGGGCACACTTCTAGGATATCTTGCAAAAACTGTCCTCCACCTTTGTAGAAAAGTGAGGAATGCCTCTCCATCCTTTTGTTTAGTGTTGCATAATGTTATCATCGTGACCTCATGTTTAATATTATATGAGTAATGGGCCACAAATTTTGAAGCTAGCTCTTCGAAGGTCTTAATGTCGGAGGGTAACTTAGAAAACCACTCCATAGCCATGCCTCCTAACTTCGCGAAAATAATCTCATTAAATATGTTGTATCATGCATGAACTCTAAGCTCAATGCACAATACTCCCATAAGTGATCTTGGGGATCTGTCGTTCCTTCATACTTGTCATACTTGGGGAACACAACATTGATTGGGAATGGCACCATAACCAAGTTTTTATCAAATGGGAATGGACACAATGCTTCTATGGAGAAAGGATTAGGAGCCCCACTTTGTTTAATGTTGTCCAATTGCATTTGAAACATCTTGAATTGCTTGTTCATGATGTCTAAGGTACTTTCCTCAACTTCCGGTGCTTTGAGTTGGTTGACATCATAGTCACAGGGCAACTTGAGACCTTTTTGTGCTAAGTCCATGAAGTATTTTTCTCTATCTCTGTCTAGTGCCTTTTCCATGAGCTTTCAAAAATAAGGACATTGGATAGCCTCACTAACTTTTTCATCCGTGGAATCTTCTGTCGTTGCTTCGGTGTGAGTTCTAGTGTGAGTTTGTTCAATACCTTGAGCATTTTGATCTGCTCCTCCATTATTTGTATTGCCTTGGTTAGTAGTGTTGCCTTGGTTATTTATATCATTGCCCCCATTATTGGCATCACCTTGGTTAGTGATATCAATGCCACTATTGTCTTTACCACCCAAACTACCATAGTACATCATGTTGTCTTCCCCTTCTTGTTCGGGTGACTTTTGTGGTATTCTAGGAGTAGTCTCGTCTTCGGGGTAAGGGAGCTCTTGTCTCAAATAGGTCCCGTTGGCTTGCAAGGTTTGCTTGATATAATAAGATCTGGTAAATGCAGGCATGAACCTTGAAGAATGAAAGTTAATATCACTTGGGGTCTAATTCTTTGGATGGTTTGTAACAATGCTGTAGAAACAAGAATTTGGACCAAGCTAAGAGTTTGAATAGTAAGAACATGAAAAAGGGTCCTAAAAAATGTGTTCAAAATTTTTTGATTTATCCTGCAAGTACTCTTTATTTTCCCTTTTAGGTTTTTGGGCATCACTGAACTGAGCATAGGCATGACTAAGACTTCTTTAGGTG
Organism: Chamaecyparis obtusa; assembly: GCA_027943335.1. Classification (NCBI taxonomy): domain Eukaryota; kingdom Viridiplantae; phylum Streptophyta; class Pinopsida; order Cupressales; family Cupressaceae; genus Chamaecyparis; species Chamaecyparis obtusa. Next base: position 647,925 of record BSBK01002424.1, read on the forward strand.
TGCACTGGTTTATTGTCAAGCAATACACTGTAGGTTACCAAGCAAGACTTTTTTAATGCCAGGTGAGTTTCTAGTTTTTCCAGGCATGTTTGAAATTTTTCTATGTGACTTCAGTATGTCTACACGTGTTTAAACAAGTCACAAGCATCATTGAATCTCTAATAGGTGAGTGTGTTTCGTGCACAAGTGGCACTTCTCTAACCAGGGTATAAGATTTTGAATTTTTAAAATGTGTAAGATCAGTCTTTGGAAATTTATGTGTTTGAAAATAGAAAAACAAGCGCAACACACACATCACTTTGTAATCATGTCCTTAAAAACATTCTAACGTGTATGTTCTCCGATGTTTTTCACAAGTATATCACAATAAAGAATTCTAAACAGCCTACCTAAAGTCAATTTTGGCTTGTAAACATGGCTCTACAAGGTGGCTTTTCTATTTTACCATGTTTTAATAAATATTCCGTTCAAATAGACTTCAATCTCTCAATCCTCCAAGGAGGCTTCCCACACGCACTGAAGTATGATTTTGTGCAATCCGTTAAGACTACTAGAGGAAGGTTGAAAAATCAAAATCCATTTGTCATGCACCCCATTAAGGATACATGCATTTCATTTTAGAGTGGGTCGGATTCCCGTGGCAAAAGCGAGTGTATCGCACTTTGGGTTGTCCCTCTCACTGGCCTCGTTAAGGAAAACTCGGGAGGTGAGCCCACTAAATCTCTATTTTAAATAACATGTTCATGGAATGCAATGAAATGGAATTAAGGTTAAGTGTTTGGGAATTTGGTTCACCTAAAAGGTGAAGACCATATCCGTAACTTTCCCTTTTGTTCCCAAACACTTCGAGCAATTAATTGTTCTTTCTCAACCTCTTGACAAGGAGGTTCTTAAAATTGAAACATTTGGTTAAATTCCCTCCTTGTTAAAGCTAGATTCAAATGAAATGCCGCAATTTAAGGGAATGCAAGCTTGATCGTGTAAAATACCTTTCCTTGTAGTGAGCAAAAGGCTAGGGGCATTTTTGAATCATTGGTTTTCATCTTATTTCCACTCAGCTAGTGGCAATCGTTCCCACTCCCTCCTCCAACAAATTAGTCCAACACAACCAAGCAAAGTGAGGGGAAACCAAAATCAAATTTACAAAGCATGCATTTTATGTAATGAATTTTAAGCCTTCTAATTGCAAATCTTTCAAACAAGAATTTGAATTATGGACTAAAGATCCAATTTAACGAAATAAACTTTGTTTTATAGGCTTCAACAATTTTAAGGTAATTTTGAAATACCTTATTTTCTTCCTCTCGTGTACTCTCAAGAATAGTCTTTATGTGCTCAAAATTCTCCTTCTTGATCCTCTTTCTTAAAGCTTTTTCCTCTTTGTTGAATCTACTCTCAAGTCTCTGCGCTTTTCTGTGACTATTCATATACTGTCAGATCATAAAAACAAAGAGTTAGCCAAGTAATTTGATCAAATTAATTGCAAATACAGACAACAGGTCTCGAGCGACATCATCCAGCTAATAGGCGTGACTAAACTGCTAACAGGCATAACTTTGAGAATAGCGAGCGTCACTTTACAGTGGCTCAAGTGATATTCAAAGTTACTCAGGCGTGAATAGTTTATTCAGAGGCGTAAGAAGAACTTAAAATTGCACAAAAATATTATTGCTAAGCATCACTTTAACAACAATAAGCGATAATTTTTCTATTCCAAGTGTAATTATAACTTTAAAGTGCGGAGCAAAGCATAATCTAAAGTGACAGAAAATAAAATGTAGATGATACTCCCTGAGTCACAGGCGTGACTGTGAGCCGTAAAGGCTGAAGGATTTGTTGTCTGAAGCATGAATCTCCAGCTAGTAGGCGTTAATACAAAGCTCTTAGGTGACAGAGAACCGACTGTAGGCATGATTCAACCTCTTGTAAGCGTGACTTTTCCAGTTTCCTACAAGCAATTCATGGAAAATAGAATATCCAAGCATGCAAATGGAGATGAAAATGATGAAGTGAGGCTTATTGCCCCACAATGGGTGCCATTTGTGTGATGAAGTTACTCACCTGCATGAAATTAAGATCTACTAACATCAACTTAATCAAATACAATGCAAATTTAACTAAAATTGAAATTATGATCTATATTATCCCATGGATCTCTAGAAAGAAGTGGTAAGTGAACCTCTCAGGTACAATCCTCACTAGCAACACCTCTAAAATGAGAAATGATGTTGCTACTATGCTTATGCTATGCTTCTATGATGATTCTAGCTCAAGAATGATGAAATTATGATACTAAATGCTCAAGAATGCTCAAATTTCTCTTGGAAATGATCTCAATTGCCTATAGTAACAATGCTATGCAAATAAAATTCCAAGATGGAAATGCTCTCCAAAATGCCTCATACTTATAGTAATTTCCCAAGGGTAGGGGGTGGAGTGAAGTAATCATGATTATCCCATGGTTAAGTCAAAAACTTTGCTTTGTTCATAAATGGGGGGACAAATGAGGGGACAAGCCTTTAAATGGTCTCAAAGCTTTGGACAATTTAAATGTTTTGAGTGATTTGTGTCTTTTTGTCCTCAATTCTCATTGGTTGATCATTTTGTTGAAAGAAAATAAGGAATATTAATTCAATTAATTAATTAAATTTGGCCATGGAAGGGTAATAGGTCCATTTTGATTTTTGATTAAACAAGTATACAATTAATTGATTAAAATCAATTATATATTGTTTTTGTCCCTTTTAAGCTTCAATTTAATTATTTAACATCATTATTTAATAATTCCTTTGTTTTAATTGATTTTTCTCAACTTTATTTAATTATGTCCATTTTATTGATTTTTGATGCATTTCATTGATTTTGAGCCATTTAATTGATTTTTACAATTTAAAAGTATTTGTCCAATTTTACGTATCTACAGAAATTATTCATTTTGATTTAGGATTATCTCTTATGCAAGATGTGTGTATCCTTGATCACAACCTCTTCCTAATTTGTAAAATCATGTTTATCCTAAACAAATACCCTTACTTGGATTCTTAGAGTGTGTCAGCCTTCATCAAGAATCCCCTTTTCACCTAGAAATAGGGGGATGAAAGGGTGCATTCTTGTTCTCCTCCCCTCTTTGTGTTGAAGATGTTATTTTTGTTCAAGAACTCCTCTTGAAGGTATATGTCTTGTAGCTAAGATCTCTTCTTTTCAAATGTCTTTTCCCACTTGTGAATATAATTTCATGATTATCTATTTCCTTTGAAACAAGAGTTTTCTCTCGTTGCTAAGGTTATAATCATACATTGTTGTTTTAAGGATATCTCCTTGTTGTTGGAAGTAGGTATCATTGTTCTCTTTTCCTTATGATGCTGCCATAGTTCTATGTCTCCATCATAAGGAGGGGGCATATATGCAGCCTCCTACATTATGCAGCTTTATCAATTCTTAGATTGATCACTTTTATGGATCCATATGGAGACTATTCTTTCCATAAGGTTGATTCCTTAAGTCACCTCTATGCACAAAACTATTATAAATCATTCTTGTGCGCCAAAAAATTTAATCCTCCCATGTGTGTAAAACTTTTATGAGTTACCCCTATGCAAAAAAAAATTTATAAGCTTCCCCTATGTGCAAAACTTTTACAAGTTTTCCTTGTGTGCAATACTTTTACTATCCACATCTATGCGTAAACTTTTACAAGCCTCCTTGTGTGCAAATTTTTCAAGGTAGAATTGACTAGCATAGTGTAGCTTGGTAGACCATCAATTCTCATTCTCTCTCTGTCTTTAGGATGAGTGGAACTAGCATAATACAAATTTCTATCCTTTCTACTCTTTCCTACTCTTCCTCTCCCATGGATCACCTAGTGTAACACAATTTTCTAGTTTTTTGGATTCATGGTCTCTCTTTTCTTCCATGCTTTGATTACTTTTCTAGTGGGTTAGATCATGGAGTGTTGCCTCATTCTTTGGGTATGCTCTTTCCCATTCCATGTGACAATTTTTGCTCTTGCAATGGATTTTCTAATGTGATGCTAGTGGTTGGGACATTTTCTTGATTGAGGTCTCTTCAACTAGTTGATTTGGGGTATTGTTTTTAGTACTAACCCCTTTTGTTTGCATCTTTTGTCTTTTGTCTATTTTCTTATTTTTTTTAGTCTTTGTGCCCTTGTGTGTGGTTGTTTGAGTTGAGATTATTTTATTGAGGTCTTATGTCCTTAAACTTAGTGATTTATTATCTTTCTACTTTTCTCATAATCATCTCTCTCTCTCTCTCTCTCTCTCTCTCTCTCTCACACACACACACACACACACACACACACACACACACACACACACACACACACACATTCCTCCCTCTCTTTCTCTTCTCTCTCATTTCCTTTATCATGAGCATGATGTCATCTCATACTTCCGCTAAAGTGGGGGCTAAATGTACTATCATAAATTGTAAGCACCTAATTGGTGTACAATTTCATGATTATTTAGAACCAACCTTAGTGTATTTTCTATAATAGGACCTCATATGGACACCTAAATTCAAATTTCAGTCCTTTATCCTTGAACAATATTTTTTAAAATCAAGGTAAGCCCTTGTTTCTAGGTGTACTCCTCTATTATTCCTCTAATACAATACTTAATTTGACACCTAGGTTGTATGTTACCATTTATGGCCTCTGTATTTTGTTATGACCTCAAAATTAGCTATGCCGCATAATCAGACATCTACCCCATCTCCTCGAAACCCTATTCAAATTTTAGCTCATTCCCTTTGGTACACAAAACCTAGGATATTGTGTTCCCTCATAAGGGGCCCAAATTTGGACTAGGGCCCCATTGTAGTGATTTAGTGGGAAATTAAATCTTTTGGTTAGCTTGGCTTAATTTTGAATCTTGAAATATGTGAGAGGTGTATAAACACCCCATCTCTCCTCATTTTAGTCTCCATTATCAACCACAATCAAGATTTGAAGTGCTCTCTTATGACTTGACATCCAAGCATTAAAGCATTCAAGATCTAGACTTCTTCTCAAGCATTCAAGGTGTTCTTCTACATGGATTTAGCTTCTTTCCCTCATTAAAGACCAAGAAAAGGGGTTTTCTATCAAGGAGGGAGATACACATACATCTATACTCGTCCAAATCTTATTTCTTCTTCTCAATCAAGTATTGTGGAAAATTACAACATCCATCAACATAAAGTTTTGACTTTCATGACTTCCTTCTGGGTTTTTATGTTAAGTCAAAGATATTGCATCAAAATATTTGATCACATTTAAAGAAGCATTTACATTGCCAAGGTATGGCATGCTTTATTTCTTAAATCTAGTCTCTGATATATGAAAAAATACTTTCATTTCTTTTACTTCATTTCAAGGTTGATTTTAAATAGGGTTTTGACTAAGGCAAACCCCTTCATCCAACCTTCTTCCCCATTTTCCTATGTGTAAGAATAGGTAGCATAGTTGTCAAAACTATTCTGAAAAGATCAAGACGTGTCGGAGAGATTGTGAAAGTTTCAGGAAAAATCACAAGGAAGATAGCAAAAATCTACAAACTATTCCTAGGAACAAAATGTCTAGTTCATTTTGTACCCTGCAAAATCACTTCAAGTTTAGACTGTAGGTTAGAACAGTCTTCTAGATCCCGTTTCAAGTCATTATAGGTGTCTGTCTATTTTTTGTCAGTCTCTATTTTCCAAAATTAGTTACATTTTCTTATCTAGCCTTCTATTTTGCATTATCATATCAAATCCCTCTAAATCAAATCATTCTAATATCATTATTGGTGAAGGATCATTAACTCATTCAATGCTTAAGTCCTACTTGAACCTATTGGGTCATCTTCCTTTTGATTATGCAATAAGAAATTGGATCTACCCTTTTGCATAATTTTTCTTACTATACACTAATGAACTATCAGTCCACAAAATAATCCATATTCAAAATAGGAAAATTCTCGATACTATGAAATCACAAATTGGACCAAAACCATGTCCATAACCAAACTACCATTGAAGCCATGGAAAAAAACTTCAAAAACTAAAATTAAAAAATCTAAAAATACCCTTTTGCTTCTAACATGTCCAACAATGGAAAAATATAATAAAATTCACTTTCCAAGAAATTACAAAAATTTGAACAACATAACCTTATATAAATCATTCATTTCTAAAATTTAATCACACAAGCCCAATCAAGAAAAAGAATCATATGAAAATATGGGGGAATACTAATTCTCATACCATATACTAAAATCATTTTACTTTAAAGTAAGAAAAAAAGTAAAATGAAAGATATAGAAAGCCCTGCCTCATCAAACTGAGAAATCATTGAAACTAAAAGGAGAAAAAGAAAACTTCACAAAATCACCCAAGAAGTTCGACAAAGTGAAGAAAATTCAACATGGTTCCAATGAGTCAATGCCCACAAAATTTCATCAGGCATCACTCACCCAATGAACAAAATACTAAATTGCTCAAGAAGGTTTTGGGAACAAATTTCCCTTTGAAAATTGCGAAGTGAAAAATGAAGTCTATTTCTTCATTATATGACACTTTTGGCTAATCCTCAAAAAGATAATAAAAAGCCACTTAAAGACAATAACATTTAAAATTTTAAATTAAATTAAAATCCTCAATTGGTCGACTCCACTTAAATCCAATAAATAGGAATGGACTTTGGCACACTCATCAGAAAATACTAAAATAAACAATAAGGGTAAACACCAAAATTTAACCCCTAACTTTTCATGACAATTGCAGACAATCTAAAATGCATAGACAAGTATTGGTATACACAATAATACAAACGAAGTCTGATTCTACCCACACAATAACAGAGGTGTGATACATCAATGCAAATACACCATCCATATAGGGGTGACATTGGCTAAGTCATGAACATTCGATGAAACTATCTTTTGTGCCACTACTGGGGATACGACATGCTCAAATCTACAGCTCTGATAGAGATGATGTGTAGTACCTTATCACTAAAGCACACACACATCAAGTGCATTTGCTCATAGTATAAATAATTGAAGCACGTACATGTAATAATCAAAGTGTGCCTGTTGGAACAAGACGCTCCAATGGTGTAATCATATGTATTAGAATATTATGACACTGGTCATTCCATATTTAATCCTCAATGTACATCATAATAAACATTTCATTTAAATTAAAACATTAAATAATCATTTTATGACAATACGAGCATATAATAGTGAAAATCTCAATAAGATATCCATCAACATGATAAGGCACAATATCCTAAAGAAACAATAATAATGATAATCCAATGTTCTCAAATATAAAATACACCAAATATCATCATATAGTATTGTGTCCCATCACAATAGAATCAAGTAGATATGATCAAAATGGTAAGCACAAAATAATCTAACATCTACATCAACAATGGTACTGACAAAACCAAAAGATTGTACTCTAATCAAATGTATCACACAATGCCAATATATGATCGCATGATATGAATAGCCATGAGATAGGGAAACATTCTAGCTCATATCAAAATAGCACAACATAGAATACAACCACGGGATGCACTACATCCTTCACAAGTTTTACATTATATTAATCATTTTTATAATTGAAAAGTTAATGAAAAATAGCACTTGTCAAATCTAAAGGTCATCAATATCTATCTTAACCCACACTAGATCTCAATCTAGGTGGGAATACTTCATCTATACTAAAGCATGGTGTTGTACTAAAACCTTGATCTCCTTAGTGGGTGATATTGAAAATCAAATACCTACCCAATTTTTACCATTAAATTCTAGTAATATTGCATGTTCCTCTAAGATATGTTTCTACCCTAATTGCAAAGACTTCGCAAAACATAATACTATTAAATTATGATTAATATTGGTGATTGTGACATGAGGAATGCACATAGTTTAAGAAAACTATGCAATCTAGTGAATTTATTATAGTGCTAATGTTTTAAGATGACATTTACAAGTCACTATTTTTACTAGAAGACAATACCACAATGTTGACATACTTCACCCATTTTCTCTTTTAACTACATTTTTTATTCCTATATAGTGTGATGCTTTAGATGCTCCTATCATTGGATGTGTCTTCAAACTCACATCTTTTGTCAATATATTTTTCTAGGACTATTTTGCATGTTGATATTCACATTTTTTACAATCTATAAGATATGTTTTTTGTACTTACTTGTGTTCCTTACCATTGGGGGATATGTTAGCATGCTTCATCCTCTTGAACTTATGTGCTTATATGTATATCTCATATACATTGTTTTGACACACTTATAGTGTCTTCATGATTTATCTATTAATATAAATTATATTCTTATTATTCCTTATATGATTACATCTTATACAACATTACATGCTTGTGCTTAACATGATTGAAATATTTTCCCCTTAGTACCTTACCTCTTGTTATTGGCATCCTTTATAAGCAACTCATTCAATGGGGTATATATTTTCACTAATCAATGTTTTTAAATGGATTTGATCATAGTGATGTATTTACAACAATATTATCATTTTATGTACTAGATAGAGTCATTACCATATTCAAATGCATGATGTTTCTACATATTAGAGCCCTTACCATATTGTTTATATTGTTAGACCATATTCTAAATGGTAAGATTCCTTTAACAACTTATCCACTTTGTTGGAGTTCTTCTCGATTGTCTTCTTGGTAAAAGCCCTTTCCACTTGGTTGAAAAAATAGTACATTTTGCATGGTCATAATCTCTCACCCTATTTTTTTAACTTTTTATGTTGGCCTTGTTTTAGCAAGTTTTGATTATGCTCTTTTTAGATATTGGATAAGTGCTACTCATAGGAATTTTTTCTCTCATGCTTACAAATTCTTAGGATGAAAAACTTATGGAAAAGAGAGTATACATGATCAACATTCATATCTATATACTTCAAGTGAATACATTTCCCTTTTGCGTTTGGAAAATATAAATAGTTTCCATATCTTGTTTGATTTTACTTTTTTCATACATTATATTTGTAGTTTCACATGCAAGTCAAAGTTCCCCATCATGCATCAATGAACACACAAAATGGAGTATTAGACTTGGAAGTTGACAAATAATGTTACATATCGAAATCTCATAATCATACATCTCCAAAAATTGTTCTCAATCCCTAGATCCCCATTTTTCACCTAAGTTCAAGTTTGCAAGTGTAGAATTGATTGTAGTCATGCGTGTGCTTGCAAATCCAAACCTTACATTTATAACTCATTCTTAGAAATTATAAATCTTGCCACATATAAAATTTAATTATAAAGAAATTAAAAAGAGAAAAAAAAATGTACTACATTATTGTTATGAAAGTATAGTACATGCTTACTACTTGAATTATCGTCATTCTAAAATTGTTAAACTAATTCTCTCACAAATCTAAAGAAAACATTCTAAAATTGTTAAATTGACCGCCTCACAAATCTAAGGAAAACATGAATCATGATTCAATAAATTTTCCAAAAATATCTATAAATAACATCAATTCCTTATTAAAATTCCAATACCAAAAAAACAAGAACAAACAAAGTTTTCATTTCACATATATTTCATTTCAATTGTCACTTCATACTCAGTACACAATAGTTTGATAGATGTTTTTTTACTTGAACGGAAACTATTATTATTTAAATAATTGATCAAAACTGATTACAAAAGAATAAAATGTGACCGTTCAAATAATTTCAAATAACTTTCTAATACAATAGTAAGATTCCAGGCTGTAGATCTCTACAGATCACAAGGGTAATCCGACACGCAGGTATTTGCTGGCAAGCACAACATTCTCCTTGTCAATGCTTAACAATGCTGTGAGCAGATAAGATTTCGTACATTTTTTTACAATTATTCCATTATTGGCTTGGGCTTGATTTATAACCATGGTTACTTTATTAAGTTCAACAAAAAAAAATTGTATTGACAAACAAAATTTACTTGACATAAAATAGTACAATAACATAGGCAATAACCTAGGCAAGCTGGAGGTATATTTTTTATCAAATTTCAAAAAAATCGAAAATATAACAAATTTTTGTGAAATTTTTAACATCTATTTTTCATGATCTACACATTTTGTAATCGAAAATTACAAAAAAAAAAAGATTCAAACTTTTTTTTGGTGCATTTTGGATAAAGCCACCTATTTTTCCAATATCATATCAGATGTACATTTTTAAAATCAAATTTATTAATAAATATTTTTTAATTATAATTTAAAAGAGATTTTATCAATTATCTATTGTATAAAAATAAATTGAAATATTATCTAAAATTTTGATACAAGTATGAGTTGTCCATATTTATCAACTGATTGAAAATTAAAAGTGAAAATATTTATTTTGTTTTTTGAAATAATAATATAAGAGAGTGAAAAAGTGAGAAGAAAACAGGAGAGCAGAGAATAATGTTGTTGAAACTCATCTAAATTTCGCTTGATATCTTAGGTAGGCCATCAAATCTTATCCGTGGTGTGGGGCCATGACACCTTATATTTTTAAAGCAGCCACGTGACCGTGGGCCATAGCAGCTGAGTCACCACCCCAAGCCGCAACATTTCAACTGTGACAACTGTAAGCATTTTTTTCAAACTGAGAGTTAAATGTTTTTTTAACGTTGCTCAGTCTTGTATAGACTACCTTGAACACGTCAACGGTTATTAGTTCTCGTTTCCTAAAAGAAGGGGAGGGCTTGACCTTTAAAATATATAAATATATGGGATTGATTCAATTACAGTTCATTAAATTTTGTTAATTAAAATTCAATTAAAAATTTATTTGTAGAATAGTCAATAGTTGGAAGTTGTACAAATTTATTGGTATCAATATGATAGTATTATTATGACATTCTTGCATAAGTATTGGATTAATTATGCAATTTTATTGATTTGTCAATACACATATTGGTATCAATAGTACACAATTCTGGGGACATTTGTGCATAAATATTGGGTCAAGGCATTTGTATATAAGTATTGGATCAATTGTGCAATTAAAGCAAATAAAAATGAAAAATGGCGAGTAGCAAATTGGATGGCTAATAAGAGGAAGGAGACAGAAAGAACAATGATGGATGAATGACAAGATAAGAAAATAAAAATAAAAAGGAAATATGGAAATAAACAAAACAAAAAAATAAAGAACACATGATAAGAATAAGAAAGGAAAAAGAAATTAGTAATCAAATAAAATCTTAATGAAAAGAAAGTAAAGAACAAAAACAATAAGAAATACAGATATAACTTATAGTTTTTGTTCTATTTTTATGGAAAGGCTTAAGTTCTATCCTTTAGAAAGAAGAGGTTTATAATATGAGATTATTTAGAATTTTTTCTTAGCAAATAGAAGCTCATACCTTTCATAAAAGATTAAGATGTACAAATATAGCTATAATGACTATTGGTGCTCTTCACCTAATACTTTTCTTTATGGTACCCTAAAAGAAAAAAGGGACTAACCTTTAACATATAATTATATATAAGATCTTTATAAAAAAATTCATTCAAATATAAATTTGTTGACTAAAAAAATAGATTCTTTAACGTTGAGATTTTTTAGGAATATTTTAAACCTAAGAGTCCCATGATCTTTTGTAGTCCAACTCACCTTAAAAATTTAAGCTCTAACTTTAAGAAAGTTGGTGGTCTCATAAATGCATATCTTGCGATAAAAATATATTTAAAAAATAATTTTCTCTCCAAAATTAATTTTAACAAAAGTCTAAACTTATACGTTTGACACATGACAACTAACATTCTTTGGTGGTGGGGCTATTTCTAACCCTGCCCTATTTTCATCTCCTCAAATAAACCTAAAACATATGAACTTCTATTTCCTAAAAAAAATTCTAAATAATCTCATATCAAAAACGTTATTTTTTCATAAAACCTCTTCTTTCTCAATAATTTTTTTTTGCCTCATATAAGACCCCATCCTAACCCCGCCCTATTTTCCTCTATTCAAATATGTAAGCCTAAAATGTATAAACTTCTATTTACTAATTTTTTTTCCTAAATAACCTCATATCAAAAACATTTTTGTATCATACAACCTCTTCTTTCTCAAAAATAGAATGTATGCCTCTTATAACACCCGATCCTAATACAACTTTAATTCATGCTTCCAATAATACAAGATATTTAAACAAAGCTGATATAATACAATCATGAATTTCCAGGAATGGGTAGGTAGTGTGATAATTATGAATCATAGTTTTCCCTTAATTGTGGATATGGAAGAGACGAAGTGCAGAGTCGTATGAGCGTATCGCGAGTTCGACGGGTAAAGATAAGCATCTGACACAAGCTTCCCTTTGGGCGGCTACCAAATACTCTCCACACTCTACAGTCTACACTCTACTCCCTCCTGCGCAGTCTAGTCTACCACGTTCAAATGTGACACCACTCTACTTGACCGTTGACGGTGTGGCGAGTGGGGCCCGCACCTGTGCTGGCGTCGCTTTCGTTCCCTGTTTCCCAACACCCCGACTCGTCCCGTCGCTGTCAACAAATCCCACATAATCGTGAAGTCTTACGGCGTGCGCTGTCCCCGGTTAACAATTAACCAAGTGCAGTGGGCAGTGACCCGCGGGCGGCGGGCGAGTTAAAGCGGGAAGGGCTCGGCGGCAACCCCGTGACTGACCGCTTTATGAATGTTCTCTGACTCTGGACTCTGCTGCCTTGTTAACTCGTGCAACTGGGCACCCCGTACCTACATACATCGGCATAGGGATTCACCCACCTTATATAATTGATCGAGGAGGGAGGTCGATGTGACCCTCAGTGTCAGGCGAAATTTTGTTTTGGATTCCCTAGTTCATCTGTCAGGTGAATAATGGATGTGCCTATTCTCTACATAGAATATCATACTTACTTGTACAATGTACATTTGTGATATTGTATAAGGATTTATAGGGTTTTTTTTTGAGTCAGATTTATTGACACTAGTTTTATGATTAATAGATCACAAGAATCTATCTTTTATGAGAATGAGTGGAACACTTAGCACTCATTGCATCTAGGTGATACTCACAAAGGTGAAGCAAGGGGACTTCTTGGGAGGTCACCCATCCTAGTACTATTCTACCTCAAGCACACTTGAGTACTGCTCTGCAACTACTACTACGGGCTTAGCAATGGAAGAAACTATGTAGTTTGATTTGGAGTAGTATTGAGATGGGTGACCTCCCGGGAGGTCTCGTTGCTTCACCTCTGTGAGCATCACCTAGATGCAATGAGTGCTAAGTGTTCCGTTCATTCTCGTGAGAGATGGGTTCTTGTGAACCACTACTCATGAAACTTGGGTCAATGAGTTTGACTCAAAAAACCTATACACAAATAAAATTAAAAATTAAAACAAAATATCAATTCTTATTCAAAAAATTATTAAAAATAATAATCATAAATTTCATACATTTTTACACATTTCATTAGTTTACTTCATTTTCAAATTCTAAATAAAAATGTCACATTTATGTTGTTGAAGTTAAACAGTTTTGATTTTGTTAGCCTTTTCCTTTATAAAAGTGTGACACGGGTTTGTGCATTTACCCAACTATATCCCTCTATTTGAATCTTATCCTTAATAATCTTGGATTTCTAGTTGTATAGCAACCTTTGAAGCACATATATCTCCAAACACCTCTTTATTCCATTGTTTAACACTGTCTTTAATAAATCTTAATTTCTTAGCTACCTTAAACATGGTAGAACCATCCACATATATATTTCATAATTTCTTAATGCTTTCCTCTGGGTTGGGGTGAGATAGCCACATTTTTTCAAATCTATAAGGAAAGTTTCTCTTTCCCTTAATCGAATCAACAACAAAAGTAATGGGGAAATGGTCTGATCCAATTCTGAAGGGAGTCATAAGGAAATAGAAGAACTTAACCAACCAATTATTAGAGATGAGAGAACAATCCAAGCGAACTTGAATCAACTCATTACCAGTCCTTCAATTAGTCCAAGTATAGCTAGCTCCCTGAAGGTCAACATCATGCAGCGCCTAACTATTGATGAACTCCATAAGGTCTAGTTTGCTCTCTGTTTGAATTCGAGATCCTCCAAATTTTTCTATTTCTTGAAGAGGAGTATTAAAGTCTCCCATGATAATCCAACTATCTTCCAAAAATTTCAATCTGTAAGAAGCCAGCCTATACCAGAATTTGCTTCTTGCCCTTTAGTATTTGGAGCATAGATGTTGGAAAGGACCCAAGTAAAACCATCCCTAATATGATGAAATCTAACTGAAACTATAGTCTCTTTAGCAATCATAGGCATACCTTTTATGTGACTTAAATTCCAGAAAATAGTATATTCTCTTCGGTAATCATAGGCATACCTTTTATGTGACTTAAATTCCAGAAAATAGTCGTCCATCTAGAAGCACCCTCCGAACTACAACCAACAACTCCACAATTCTTAAACACCTTTATCTTTTATACCTTTCCCTTTGACATTTTAGTCTCCTGAACCAAAACTATGTCTAGTTTATGATCTCTAACAATATTCCAGAGAATATCTTGTTTATGGGAGCCATTAAGCCCCCTTTATGTTCCATGATATAATCTTTATTTTTTACTTGAGGAACAAACCTCCAAGATGGTTTTTTGACTACCATTTGCAATATTCTATCGACACTCTTGCTCCCTGTACCATTTAGCAAATCTTCTACCTACTGTGGACTTGGGTGTACCAATATCATCTTTTAGTATATTTCTTGTAGAAACACCACTCAGAGGGACAACACTAACCCGCGATACTACTCCAACTTTCTTGTTTTTATTTTCACTAATGTAAATGAGTGCTCTCCCTCTATAACACTCTCATCATTATTCTAGTTGTCCTTTCCATCCTTTAGAAATCTGTATATCCCTTGTTCATCACCCCAATTCATCTCCATGATATCCATAGTGAAAAGAGGAGGATCAATATCAGGGAAGGTAGATTTGACAAAATCCACCGAACCTTGAATAGTTGACTATGCCTATGAGCAATAACCCAACACATTGCATGGATGGGAGTCCTCCACCTGTGATATCCCCCTATTATTTGAGTTTGTCTTGGTCAGGGATCCAACACCCTCACTTATGAACTTGCTCACTAGAATTTCCCCCTCTTCAAGAGGATGTTCAAGAGACAAATCTAGCATGGGCCCTTCAGTTCCCTCCTGCTTTTCATCATTTCTGGGTTTCTCCAATTCAGGGTGGAGATCATTTCCATTGGTACTAGTTTTATTCTCATTTGCTTCCACCTGGTTCCCAACTGGGATCTGCTTAGGTTGTTGGGAAATCATCTTCTCTTGAATTTGGACCTTAGGGGCCACCTCATGAACACACTCATCCCCTTCCTCTTGGTTATTGTTAACCTTCTTTTCTCTCCATACCTTCTTTTTGCTAGTATTTTTCTGAACCTTCACCTTATTATTCTGTAATGGGCATTTCTTTGTCTAATGCCCTAACTTCTTGCATAGGAAACTAACACATGACATCCTTTCAAACTCCACAGGTTGAGCCCATTTTCCTAGTGTGGACACAATCTCCACATAAGAGGGAATATTGGTGTGTTGATCAACACTAAGGTAGATTCTAGCATATACCAATCTCGTCTTGGCCGCTATCATAGGATCAATTGTTAAGAGCTCCCTAAAAGAGATAGTCATACCTCTAAAAATATCTTTATACTAGTATTCCAATGGAAAACTCGAAAGCCTCACCCACACAGGGGCCGAAGCAAATATAACATCATTTAGATCAAGGTTAGGGGACCATCTCTGCAACGCCAAAGATGACTTCCCAATCACCCACGACCCTCTGCATAATATATTAGATAAGTCTTCTTCGCAAGAGAAAGCAAATGAAAAATAACCTTTTGGCATTGCACCAATTTCTATCTGCCCTTTCAAATGCCACTTCTTTTTGGCAAAATCCCTAACCACATCGATGTTGGGCTTGGGACCCATAAATTTTCCTACCAGCGAAAGGGTCATAAGAAAAATGTTGTGGTCAATCATCAGATCAAGCACAAAAGTGGCATACCTTCTTGATGCCTTATTTGAGATATTATTCACTTGAGGGAAAACTGATTTTCCACTTGATTTAACCCCAAAGAGGGAGGACCAAGGTTGTGATCTTGTTGGCACATCACCCAATATTTCTCAAGCACCCTTAGTATAGTTTCCTCACATGATCATGCTTTCCCAGCCAGGTCAATGGTTTTCCTATCCCACAATGGGTCTGAATCTTTTCCTCCCTCCTAACTTTCAGTTGATCTTTCGCCTTCTTATCCTGCCTATCACTAATTGACCTATGGACATCTAGTGACAAGGGAAGAAGACTTCCCCTGTTGCCCTCCATTTCCAAGATTCTTGCCTAGATAATATTGACTCATTACAAATTTTGATATTCTATTTTAAAGAAGAGTTTGAAAATGTTCTACAAACTTTGATCATGGTCTGTTATTTCCGATAATACAATTTCGGCTTTGGCCACTTATTTAGGAAAAAAATTCATAAAATGAATATAATGCATAAAAATATAAATACATAATTATTTAAAACTATTTATTAATATTTTATAAATCTATTAATTTGTATAACGTAATTAAATATTTTATAATTTTACTTCATAAATGTAATATTTTTATTTATTTAGATAATATAATATATCATTTTAAAAACTATTAAAAGATATTTTTTAAAAAAATATTTTATTATTGAAAAAATTCATTAAACATAATTTTTACTAAATCATTAAAATTAGTATACATATCTTAAATACATCTATCTAAAAAAATCTTGAGCTATTTTAGTTACAATATTTTATTTCCCTTCAAATTATATTTATTTCATATAAACATTTAAATTTTATTTTATTTACATTATGTTTAACTCTAATATTAATTTTTTATTCTAATTTTTAAAAATTGATTATATACCTATAATTTTTTATATTAAAATTTTAAACTTCTTAGTATTATTTAAAAAATCTTTAAAATTAAATTTATAAAATATATTTTTTATTGAATTATAATTGATGTCTACTAATAATTTAATTTATTTTTTTTAAAACGTGACTTTTATTTTGAAATCTTATGTTTATACTTAATATTAATATTTTGATTGGGGAAGGGGGAGGGTTGGCTCAATTGGTGTGAGCTTTTGTGGTAAATATGAGATCACAAGGTCCAATTTTCTTCTAACCCATATAATAAGAGAAAAAAAAATTTAGACATACATAATATTAATATTTTGACAAATGAATGACTACGAGAACAATTATATAAATTTATTATTATAACTATTTCCTCAATCATAAAAGTTAATTTTTTATATTTAATTAAATATATATACTTTTAATATAATAAAAGTAATAATAATTAAATAAAGGTGAATGAAGTTGGAGGGCAACTTCCTAAGAAGCTCCAATCTTTGGGATCTTTCTAAAGTAATGTTTTGACATGGTCACAAATAAATATACCGTTAAGCCACTGATCTTGTTATTGACAAAATCCCTATTAATACACACATGCAAACATTCAAAGTATGGAACAATTCCTCACTTTTTTTTCTATTAATTTATTAAGATTAGATAAACATTCATGGTATGAACACTTTTATGAAAGCTCTACTTTAATTAAATGCATGGGAAAATGATACACGTATTTGTATTTAGTAAAGTCGGTAAGATTATCAACAAATATGAAAATTCAAATATATGCATGAATTTGTCTCAACTATAAATGTCATTTTACTTTTCATGTGATGTGACTTGAAATCTTTGGTGACGATGACTAGCCATTGAATGTGCATTCCCTAATATTATTCTTAATATTTAACTTAAGTTGTTTGAAATGCAGATTAATATTTATCTAAAACTTTGTAGTTAACTATGATTCTTACTAATCAACTTAATTTGTTTGAATTGGAGATCAGTAGTTATCTAAAACTTTGTAATTAATTATTATTATAGAATTCTTTGTTTGAACTAATCTTTCTTTTTTTGGTTGTTAGGTTATTATTATAGAATTCTTTGTTTGAACTAATCTTTCTTTTTGGTTGTTAGGATATTTTTGAAATCCATTTCAGATAAGGTTGTAGAATGGAATTTGGTTAGGTGTTGATATATTATTTTAAGGATTAATTATTTTAAATTATATAATTAATAATATGATTTCAAATAATCTTAAGTTAGTAATAAACAAAATTAATTAGTTATTCTAAAGGTATTAATTAGAGAGCATCTAAAGTTACATCTTTATATCATATAATGGTTTATCAAGGACTTTCATTTGCATCACTTTGGTTGTATGTCTATGATCTTTTATATCACTATCTAAGGGTTTAAATTGTGACCTAGATAAGTCTATTTTCTCTACTTGCCTTGAAAGCTATCTTCATTGCATTTTTTAGCACAATCACTTTACAACAATAAATCAAAAGACAAATGCACAACAAATTATATGGGTCACATTAGCATAGGACTAGGTTGCATGATGCAACCATATCCTAGACTAAGCCACATGATGTGACACTATTTTTGAACTAGGCCACACAATAGGATCTTGTATTCATCAACAATAATCTTTAAGCATCTTTATCACATTATTTTAATTGATCTTGTAAGATTTGGGCCAAGGTCTAGAGGCCTAATGGAAAGCACTATAACAAGTGAGAATTAATATGGAAAGAATAAATTGTATTCTTAGAATGCAATAGAATTGATTGACTAGATTGACTAGATTGAATTGAATTGAATTGAATTAACTGAATTCACTCCATTGAATCAATTGGAATAAGATTACAAAGGAGATCCCTTGGTTAAATAGACCAAGGTGCGAACATAGGGGTGCATAAGATTATGACAAACTTGTCTAAATCTCATGAAATGATACATAAGGGCATTGTTAGTAATATGTGTTTAGTGTTGTCATTTATGTCAACTTGTTGTTTGCATTGATGTCAACCTATTATGCTCATTTTTGTGTGGAAATTGATAGAGGTTTGAAAATGAGTGATTAGATGTTGTTCTAATGTCTGATAATATGATAGTGAATCAATATATGGTGTTTTTGGAAGGTGGAAGTATGAGAAGTTGGAATATTCAAGAAAGAGTGTTTGAAGTCCTTATGGGAGAATGCCCCACATAAGAATTTGGTGGCTTGTGGTTTTGGAGTTAATATGCATGATATGTGAATGTTGCACTATCTTTTTTTTAGGTACAAAGAACTTCAAAGGTCAAATTTATGTTTGGTTTGTTGACTGTGAGGCTGGCTATCAATATTAATCAAGTCTAGTTTGGGGAAAGCTCCGCATTGGTATTTTTGGGTGTACGGTTTGGTGGATATGTTAAGAAGGTTTGTGTGGTGTTCTAGTTCAAATATCTTATGTTTATTTGCTTTGCAACTAAAGATATGTTTCTCTATGTTCAACATCATTGTGTGTGTTGGTCTCTGGTAACCTTATTGGATTATGTTGATTTGATTAATGACCTTTTTGGTCTAGATATGCTTTGAAGGAAGTGTTAAGAGGTTTTTATGGATCTTTCCATGTCATGTTGAGATATGCAATGACTTATGAGGGTGCCAGTAAGAAGTTGAGTCCACTTTTTGGCCAAAAAGTGGAGTAGTTTTTCCTATTTTTTTCAAATTCATCCTATTTGACCTAAATATTTGAAGCACTTAAAGATTGAATCTTAAAAAAGGTAAGTATTAGAAGTTATAGTACTCAAAATATGCTTTCCAAATATGTAATTTATATGAATACCTAGATGATAAAATTTCATTTTCAATAGGAATTACTAAAAACCACATTTTAAAAGTCCATGTTTCAGGACCATACTATGCCCATGTATGGCAAGAAAAATTTGACCTAAATGAAACTATTGCTCTAAATCCTTTTGGGGAATGGTATGTAACACAGTTAAGATTTATGACAATATTTTTTTGTATTTTTTTATTTAATATTTTTTTAATTAATTTTTTATTGGGCATAACTATTATTTTAAAACCTATCACGTACAACAAGCATAATTTAACCAAAATATATCATTTTTAATTTTTTTTAAGTGTGTAGAATTGTCTCCAATTTGATGTCATATAATTTATTTTGCAAGAAACTTTCAAATAAAAAAGTTACTAAAATAACAAGAAAGCCTATTATCTCTAGTTTGTAGACATGTTTTAGTAGAAATTTAATGAAAAATAGAAAAATTAATCAAATTTAAAAACAAGTTACATATTTGGAATCTCCAGTCTAATCTATAATGGGTTTTTTTTGTCAAAACTTTTTGCAAAAAATCCATTCTGATTTGTGGCCAAACTATGTTTTTTGTTTGCAGATTGAGATGGCCTCCAAGGTTCAGGTCAAACTAGATCGAAAACTAGGAGTCGATTGACCAAGCCTTTTCCCAAGGCTGAACTTGAAGCTATTCTGGGGGCAAAATTTGAAATTTTAAGGAACGAGGTCCTACTTTACAAACCTTACCATGTTTTAGGAACATGGCCCCGTTCCTTTTTATATATGTTAGTAATTTGGGGAAGATGGAAGTGTCCTGCTTAAAAATGGGGTAATGTTCCTAAAATGGAATAGGAACTTATTTTGAAACAGGGTAACATTTCATAAAATGGAACGTTACCCCATTTCAAAACAAGCTAGTGTTTCATTTTTGATAGTTTATTTTAAAATTTTACTAAGAAACAAATAATTTAATCTAATCTACTAAGGGATTGTAGGTTATAAAGGGGTCATAATGGGTCCTAAGGGTTCCTAGGACCCCTTAGGACCCATTAGGAGACATTAATGGTTGTAGGATATATTAATGGGTCCTAAGGGGTCCTAGGACACATTAATGGGCCTACCTAGAAGTTGGTTTGGTTGGAAGGGGAAGGGATCATGCTCTAAAGTAGGGAAACTTTTTTTGAAAATGACATAATGGGTCCTAAGGGGTCCTAATGTGTACTAAGAGGTCCTAAGGGGTCTTAGGACCCATTAATGAGTCCTAAGGGGTGCTAAATGGTTATAGGACTCGTTAATGGGTCCTACGACCCCTAGGGACCCCTTAAGACCCCTTATGATATATAATGGGTCCTAAGGGGTCCTAATACATACTAAGGGGTCCTATGACACATTAATGGGCCCAAGGGGTCCTAATTGGTCCTAGATGGTCCTAGGACTCATTAATGGGTCCTAAGGGGTCCTAAGGGGTTGTAAGACCCATCAATGAGTCCTACACATTGTATTAAAATGGAAGCACTTCCATCTTGGTAAGTTTAGCACCCTTATTTAGTGTATTTTCATGATAGATTTGCATTTAGGATGCATCTACACTTGATTCTTTGTTTCTAGGTGAAATTAAGGTTAGGATCCTGAGAATTCTCCTTGATTTCCTTCTTCATGGCTCTATTTTTTAGGTTGGACCTATGTACTAGTCCTCCTAGCCTTCATCACATTTCTTCTAGGCCTCTGTGCCCTTTTCTAGCATTCTATTATGTTTTCCCATCATTCTAAGTCTCTGGATGACCTATAAACTTCACTGAAACTCTAAGTTGACTAGCCTGAAACCTCAAGTTAGGGTCAAGGTCGACCTTGATCTTTGTCGGGTTTTGGTTCCCGCTTTCAAATTTGGATCATAGTAGGGCCCTAAATTAAAAATGGGCCTCTAGATCCGAATGCGAAAGGGTTTTTATTCAAAATTCATTTAATACATTTCCTCCTTAGTTGGCTATTGTGATTGGACCATAATTCAAGGTGAAATTTGAATTAGGGGCCCTTACATTTCCCTAGGAGCCTTGCCTTGAAATCTCTATATAAGCACTCTCTTTTGCCTTCATTTCAAAAAAGTTATGAGGAGATGACATAATGATGAGATGATGATGCAAGATGGAAAGAGGATGATATAGGAGAACAAGATATGATGATGCCTTGATGCAAGCAAGCATTTTGTGGACAAGTTATTGTGGATATTCATTTGGAGCAAGAAAGATTCCTTCTTCCTTGATCTACCATTTTCAACATTCAATCATTCTAAAGATACAATCTTGGGGTAGCAACTACATATTGTGAGTTTGGTAGGAGTACTTTAGCCTTGGGGGCTTGGGATGCTTTCTTTATCATATTTGAATCTATGCATTTCTCTCTCATTTCAATTCATGCTAGGGTTTCAATCTAGAGGATTAGATCTTGGCATTGCACATTCAAAGCTCTTCCTATGAGCAACAAAGACACACACATTCTATTACATCCAGCTATTCATGGAGGTGGAAATCACCAAAACGGGGGTTTGATTAAGGAAAAACCCTATATATCCACCCCAAAACACCATTTTCAAATATCTACAGTTGTTGTTTTGGGACTTGTAGAGCATATTTGGATACCCTTTTCAACAAACTTTTGGGATTCGCTAACAAAATTTCTGTCGGAGCAGTGCATGTCAAGGTTGACATAAAGGGGCATAATTGCGCCAATGTATTCAGGTCAAGGTTGACCTGGTTTAGAAAAGAAAAATATTTCTGAGTTTTCTCCATCTCTCTGTTTCTGTTCCAGATCCAATTGCAAAATTTCCAAAAACATGATACAGGCACCAGAAAATAGGTATTTCCAGATCTGCTATGTTATGAGGTATGTATTTCATTTTATCTGATTTCATTACTCTGCAAGAATTTCCAGATTTATATTCCTTATCATTAGAATTTCATGTATGTGTTAAATATTGGTTTAAGGTCTCTTTTATGTGCAAACCCCCATTTTTCTAAACCCTATCCATATTTCACACCAAAACATTTTGGTGAACCCGTTTATGACAACTCTTTCTTTTTGGTGTTAGAATTGCAT
Organism: Chamaecyparis obtusa; assembly: GCA_027943335.1. Taxonomy (NCBI): domain Eukaryota; kingdom Viridiplantae; phylum Streptophyta; class Pinopsida; order Cupressales; family Cupressaceae; genus Chamaecyparis; species Chamaecyparis obtusa. The sequence continues at coordinate 670,791 of BSBK01002424.1, forward strand.
TTTAGGTTAGATCTTACATGCATATAAAAGTAGATTTCTTTTATGCTCTTGCATTTATATTTCAAAAAAAAAATCAAAAAATTTCTTTAAAAATACAAAAACATTTACATTTTTTATGCTTGTAGTGCTACTTTGTGTTCAACATGTATGATTTTTGTTTTGAATACTTTGATGAGGCTTATATTGCAAAAGATGATAGATCCCCTAATGAGGTACATGGAAGTAAGGATGAAAATTGTTTGAATAAGATCTCCATTGATCCTATTCCTATTTCATCCTCCTCTACAACCTCTTCAATTGACCTTTACCATAGGGTGTGTGCATGGTTACCTTCATGTTCCACTATTTGCAACATTGATGCACCTAGAATGTTATATCCTAAACCTTTTTTGATGGTAAAAGGATGTCCTCTAATAACAATTAAGGGTAAACCTAGAGATCCTTTGGATTTCTTTGATAACATGGATTCCGTGTCACATGTTTATCGCACACGGAATAACTCTCAGCCTACTATTCTGGTTTCTTTACCTCCTTCCCAACCTATGCTTCCTCAAGTCTCTAGGTTTCCATCTTCCTTTAAGGAGTATGACTTAGTAGAACAATTACGTGCTACTCCTGCTAAGATATCTTTATGGGAATTGCTTCAAACTTCCCCTACATATCATGAGGCATTGCAAAAGGCTTTATCTACCCTTCCTGCTTCACCTCCTAACCAAAAGAACATTAATTCCCTTTTGGAGTGCATGAATACTATGCCTTCTGTACCTCCTATTGTGTTTACCGATGATGATTTACCTTATGTTGAGGTGTAGAATCAATATGATGCTCTTATGGTTGTTTTTTCTATTAATCTGAGTATCATTCATAGAACATTAATTGACAATGGATCTGAGCTTAATGTTTGTAGCATGGGAATGCTTAAGGAAATTAAGGCTGATCTTACAACTATTCAACCTGATAATGTCCCTATTCATGGATTTGATAATATTGCAAAGAGAACTTTGGGCATTATTATGTTACCTGTTAAAGTTGGTCTGATTATTCTCAATACACCAATTTATGTTATGCCTAGACCTCTCAATTATAATCTTCTTTTAGGTAGACCTTGGTTACATACTATACATGTAGTTCCTTTTACTCTTCATCGCAAGGTTAGGTTCATTTATAACAATTTGATGTATACGCTACATGTGGATGATGTGCTGAATCCTTGCTTAAATGTGGAATATGCTAAAGTTTCTGAACCTCTCCAACCAAGTAAAGAGCCTGAAAGGCCACCTAAGATTAAAAAAATTATAGCTCCATCTTCTTCTTTGATTGGGGATGATTGGGGAACATTGGACTTTAATCCTTCTTTTATTGGAGAATATAAAGTTTCTGATTTGGAATTCATGAAACAACAAAGTGGGTTTGAAAAACAAGTTTTTACTCCTTCCCCTCTTTCTACGGAATTAAAAAGTAACTTTTTTGCTACCTCAATTGAAGAAACAATTAAAACAATAAAACCTACTTGCTATGAGATTGTGACATATGCAGCTCCTTGGACTCAATCTGATATGGCCGATAGATATGGTTTTGGTTATCATCTGCTCAAGAAATCAGGATTTAATGGGAAATGATGTGGTAAATATGAACAAGGTATACAAGTACCTTTGGACAATGAAATTTATGATTATACATATGGATTGGGTTTCAATCCTTACAAATAACCATCGACTTTTCCTCTCAATGTTAATCATATATGTGGTGGCCATTTGAAGTTGGTTAACCCACTCCTTGACATGGATCAAAAACCTATCTTGGATGTTTTTCTCGAAGATGAAGCCTTAGCAGATTTTTTAGCATCTTATGAGGATTGTGTGCTAAGGAAAGCACCTTCATAAGGTTAGTATCATCAATAAATAAAAAAGAGAATTAAATAGCCACAACAAGAAATCTAAATAAGAAAATTTAAAGATGATTAAGCACTTTATGGATCTATAATTAGGGATGCTAATGATGAGTTCTCAGCAAGCTCTCACTAGTGACAGTCCTAATATGAGAAAAGTTAATGATAATCAAGCTGATATAAGTTAATTCCAAATGAAAATACTAATTAGCTCTAGATTTTCCTTTTCTAACTCAAATTTGCAAGAGGTTTGATGCTTCATAAAAATTTGTGGATGATTATTGCTTCACTTATGCCTTGCTTTTATAGATTTTGTCAAGGGTAGGGGGTGTGGTTGATTTGATCATGGTTGAGTTTGAGTTAAGTCCATGGTTCCACCTTTGGAGACCATTTAAATATTTTTTCCTCAAAGCTTGGGAAAAGAGGACAAAATGGGTGGACAAGATGCTCTCTCCTTATGGGTGATGGAGATTTGATTTAAGCTTGATCCATGTGAGCTTGATCCTTCAATCCTATTGGTTGAGATATTTTCTCCCATTTGGTGGTTAAGGGAAAATAGGACTTTAATCAATTGAATTTAATTAATATCTTTAGCCATGTGTACCCCTTGAATGGGTTGATTTGATTTAAATGAACTATGTAATTAATTAGATTAATTGATTTATCATGATTTATTTGATTCAAATTAGATTTATGGCTTTTAATTTTTAATTAAATTTGATTTATGGCTTGATTGTAATTTTGCTTTGATCCTAGCTTGATTTGATTTCATTGCATTGATTTTTTTACCTTGGTTGCTCACTTAATTGATCTTGTCCAATTTCAAGTGATTACAAATGCCCCTCTTTGAGTTGACATGCGAAGCGTATCGATTCAAAGAATGTCCTGATGATTTTTGATGCAAAAGTCCTGATCAACTAATGTTTGATTCGATATGTTAGAAGATGCAGATTCTGATGATGGAATTGATGCAGTTTCGATTCATTTGAAGGTCCTCGATGGTCGATCTAATGATAGGTTTTTTGATATGGTTCCTGATTTGATATGATTCGATGTTTGATGCCCCTTTTGATTGATAAGCAAAAAATTTTCTAATAAAATATTACGCTTTGATTTGATGGTTATATCCCTAATTCGTTGATTAAGATGTCAGTCCTAATTATTTGAGTGTATGCCCCCTAAGAAATGAAATGAAATTTCATCATTATTGAAAGATATGATGTTTTAAGTCAAATTTGCATGAATTAGGTCAATTAGTAATGAATTTTGATTTCATTTCCGATAATGTATTCATGATCATTTGATGACAAATGCCCCTGATTTGGCAGAATGGGTGAAAATTTTGGGTCCCTAGTCATTTTTTGGTCAAAGATGCCCCTTTTAGGTCAAAATGGGCTATATATAGGGCTAAAAGTCATTTTCACTATTCATTTTTACTTTCACTTTTGACTTTTTCTCTATGACCCTTCTGAGCTATTTCGTGATGGTTATCTCGATTCGAGAGCACAGATTCAAGCGAGGGTGCCGATACTTGCATCCACTAGGCTACGGACCTCCAGTATGTACCTCAACAACTTACTTTGTCGATTTAATGCATTTTAATTGTAAAAATTTGGATTTTTATAGAAAAAACCCTATTTTTTTCTTTTTCTTTTTAAAATAGTGCATTTAATACTTTCTCTAGCGCATACAAACTTCTTTTAGCACTTCTATGGTTTTTCACAGCGCATCCGCAACTTTTAGTTGCACATACAAACAGTTGAACTAGGGCTTATTTTTCATTCTCCCTTTCCTGCTACACGTACAAATTAGTTAGCGCAAATTAGCAATTTAGCAGTGCGTACAGGTAATTCCTGTAGCGCGTACTAGTTTCTCTAGCGCATACCCATTTAAACAATACTTTTAAACATTTCTCATGTGCATTCACCATGTTTAGTTGTGGTTTTTATTTTTAGTGTGTTTAATCATTTAAATAGCGCTTTTACCCTGTTTGGTTAAAAATGCAAACTGCTAAGTCAGTTTTCCGAACCGTCTGGTGTCGTCAATCAGTCGATTGGCTTAAGTAACAAGTCTGATTTGGTAGCAAGTCATAGGATGTCAGTTTGAGTCAAGTTATTTTGAATTTTTTATTGTCAATCTTGATTTAGATGGTGGGTGATGATAAATTTTTTGTCCTCTCTGATTAGAATCAGAAAAATTGATTGTGGTTTGATAATTTTTAAATGTTTGATTGACTTAGGATGATCCAAAATGTAATGATTTTAAATATTGACGTGTTTAACTTGCTTTTTGCAGGTGGAGCTTAAATCGCTCGAGGTTAGATGCTTCTATCCCTTTCCTTTTGAGATGATCGATGACCTAAGCGGCACAGATCACCGGCTGATTAGCAGATGCGAGCTGTCATTTCTTCTTATCCTTCCTTGATTTTGCATGAATCGAGGTCTTATTATAGCTATGGTAGAGTAGTGGAACTCTGACCATAACACATTTCATTTTCTAATGGGGGAGATGATGATCACTCCCAAGGATCTGTATCACATCCTCCGCATCCCTACTCATGGAGAGCTCATATACTACGACTAGGTGTATGATGGGAGTGCTTGTAGGCGAGTCTTTTAGGACTTGATTATTGGTGATGATTCTATCTAGTGGGCTCAGTTCCCTTCCTTCCCTACTCTTCATGTTGTTCTAGGGGCATTGATTGGTGGCTTCCTCATTCTTGATTATCGAGGACATGGCTTTGTAGTTCGTTGGGGTTGTATCCTTGAGGATATGAATGCACAACCACGAGGATTTGATTGGGGCACCTATGTACTAGCACAACTATATCACAAGATGCATTCAGTTGTGTACCATCGTAGAGTGACTCTCTTTGCTGGGGTCATTCTTTTGTAGTAGTGGACATGGAAGCATATCCCTATTACTAGATTGATTTTTGTTAGGCACCATGATCTAGGCTGGCCCTTCACTTGGATGTATGAGGGGATGGTTGTGCAGGCCCACTTGGAAAGTTGGACTACTAGAGACAAGTCCTTGATGATATTGATCAGGTCGTATGGCGACCTTATATTGGTTGCGAGGCCTAGCCTGAGGACATAGCAGAGCTACCTTTTATGTGTACGTCACGATGGATGATAGGATGCACTCCTCTAATTATAGAGTGGTTTTGCTTCTTGAGAGTCTTACGATAGTATGGTCGCACACAAGGCATGCCACATGGATTTTCTTTATATGCCTAGGTTTAGGTAGAGAGATCACTTTGGGGGCCACAAATTGATTACAAGATGGCTCGTCAGGAGGTATTGTAGCTAGCCCACCTTCCTTGGGATATGAGGGATCATGTTGTAGATGCTGGTATGACAGACAACTATGCTAATTGATTCACTCGGAACCTATTTTTGAGATTTATAGATCCTGTGGAGCCAGTGCCCGGTATAGAGGAGGATTCAGATGATGATGGCAGGGATGGGGATGGGGGTGGTCAGAGACGAGGTCACTAGGGATGATGGGGTAGAAGAGTGGTTAGGGGAGGTAGAGTGATCATCCCAGTGATTGCTGCTGCACAGATTCCTCCTAGGGGTGGTGTTCGCATGAGAGGTGGTCAGGTTAGAGTGCGAGGTGGTGGTGTGGACAAGGCTCTACATTAGGTTTTTGTGGACAGATTGGCTAGATGGTGCCAACATAAGGTCGGATATCATAGGCAGGTGGGTGCTCAAGTAGTGGCAAATGTGGATGCTCAGGTCACTCAAATTTTATTAGATCAGGCATAGGGTATACCAGCACCTCCATAGGTCATTCCATAGGCTCCTGCTTCTTCTTCTATGCCATTTTCTTCAGTTCTTCCATATTCTTCTTCTTTCATTCTATCTTTGTCTTAGTCCATTCTATCTTCTTCTATCCCTTCTTCTTCTACAACACCTCCATAGACTCCACCTATTCAGGCTCCACCCAAATAGGTTCTAGCATAGACGCTGCATGCACTAGCCTTAGCCTCAGATGTGAGATCATTGCAGTCTAAGATGTTACAGATTAGACAACAGGTTACCCAACTAAGTTCAATGATGTAGACTTTCATGGTTGCTATGAGTTAGCATGGTTTACATGCTAGTTCTAGTAGACCTCCAGATGTTTATCATGGTCCTGATGGTGCCGATAGTTCTGATAGTTGACTTGTTTTGAGATGATATGAGATACTTGATTCTTTGATGTATATTATGATTCCTTTTTTATCTCAAGACATTGGACTTAGTTTATTCTTTGATTAGTTGATGTTTCTTATGCTTTGATACTTGTTGATACTCTGATGGACTTTAATTCCCAGATGTTATTGCTTTGATGATGATATCATGGACTTTGACAGATTTACTTTATATGACATTATTATGTGTTGGACTTCATTTTTCAGGTGTTTTGATATGATATGAAGATGTATGGTCTTTGTTATTTTGAGGCCCTTCCACTTTTATTGTTACATCATCAATTAGGTCTTGGACAAGATGTTTCAATTTCACACATTCATTCATTTTATGTCCCTTATTACAATGGTATTCACAATGGTGAGAATCATTCCACCAATTAGGCTTGACTTGGGGTTCATATGGCCTCGATTCGGGTAAGGTAATGATTTTGTTAGCTGTAATACCCCAAAAATGGGCTATAGGTTCATTAACCTCCTACATCTTCAAATCAAACGAAATTGACATCAAAGTCCTAACCTAAGGTACATATGCACATTATTGAATTTAATTGATTTTATCCTAATTCTGCATCAAGGAATATTCCTAGCAATATTCTTATTTATCCTAATTATTCTTGATTTAATAATTATTTGGCGATAAATCATATTTATCCTAAAGTTTGATTAATTGAATATTCTGAATATTTAATTAATTAGATTTAATACTACCACTTAATTATTTAATTAAATTTAATTAAATTTATTCCTAAATTGTATTATTTAATTTTGACAATAAATCTAAAATCTTATGACTAATTGATTAAATTTTTATTTAATTAATTAATGTCAGTTGTCAATTTTTAATAATATAGTTTTTTAGAATAAAGTTTGATTTAATAATTGATTAACCCATAAATCAATTGTTTTAATTCAAAAATCAATTAAGTTGAGAATAAATCACTTTATTTTTAAATTAATTTATAATTAAATCATGCACAATCATAAAAGCAGGCAACTAGAAATTAACAATCAATTTTAAATTGAAACTCAACATCTGATGATGACTTGAAATCTGATCTAAAACTCTATTTTGAGTTAAATACTGCTTTTGCATGATTTTTATGAGTTAATTATCTCTGATTTCCTGATAACTCAAAAATCAACCCGAGTTTATCAAGAGTGATTTATGGCTTTTCTCTTGCATCCTCAAAGCCCTGGATTTCTATAAAATCAAGGCTCATCTCTTCATAATGATCAACACTCAAATTTGCACAATTACTTTGGCGAATTGGCGATTGAAGGATTAAGCACTTGCGACAGGCGATTTGTGAGATCTTTCATAGTTGATCATAATTTTTGCATAGTTTCATATCATAGATTTTCATATTCATTCATAGCATTCTTAGATTAAATTTGCATTCAATTTCTTCATATAGCTTAGAATCATACAATTTTCATTCCTATTGCACAGAAAATACAAAAATATAGATTAATTTGCATTCATACAGTCTTTCATCTTTTGGGTGTTGCATTGTCACTAATCTCGATTCCAATCTGAGAACATCATACTCGCACCTACTAGAAGGCAGTAAATCGCCTGGTTAGCATAGTTTCATTATTTGCAGATTTCAATTTTTGCTAACCTCTAATGTTTTACTGAAGTGTTGTGTCTACAACTAGGTACAAAATTCACACACACATTTCTGGCACCCACCTTGGGGCCCTAAAATGGGTTTCCATCATTTCTATTTCACTTCTATCTATTTTTCTATCATTTTCTAGTCCATTCTATAATTTCATTCTCTGTCCATACATTTTTCGTATGACTTTTGTCAGAAAGTCATACTAGGAAGACCCCACTGTCGTACGACAGTTGATTCTATTAGGCTCGTATCACAAGCTATACATTATCATTTGAGAGCTTGATTATCATATGAGAAGACACCCACTGTTGTACAAGTTTCCTGACTGTCGTCTGGAAGGTAACCCACTGTTGTACGAGTTTTAGTGCTAGGATTCAATTTTCATTTCATAATTTTAGACAATTTTTCAAATTTGATTTTCAGATTTGGACTAATGTAGCTAACCCTAACAATTGAAATCTTCTATTTTTTATTGATATTTGCTGAGTCTGATTGGGAAAAGCACAACTAAATTACTAAAATAGGTAAAATCTACTAAGCGCATTGCGAGGAATTCAGGTATTCTACTACGATCTGATAACACTTTGATTTGGACATAAAATGAACTCTCACATGTCAAGCTTTTGTGACTTTTATTGCTTTCATATCACAGACTTCATTTTGGGCCATAAAATGAACATAGATTTGCTTTTTGCATATCTGTTACACATAGTAAATAGGCCCTATGAACACTATTTGTGGATGATCTTGAGAGGGTGGGCTTCTTTCACTTGTTCACGCATGTGAAGCTCTTCTTGACGAAGGATCCCCTTGTAGATAGGGAGGTTACTAAGATTGTCTTGTGTTCTACTAGATTTGTGCGTCTTCAACTTTTGATTGATACATTCTCTCTTCGGAGAGGTTGATAGATCACAAGTGGTTGACATCATAGATCTTTGTGAGATAATTTTGGTCTTAGTGTGTTGGATTAATCTATCTTCTTTGTTTGGGTTATAAGTGAAAAGGCTAGAGGACTATACTCTACTCCCTTTTTGGGTAGTATCAGAAACTCAGATCCTTGAATTTGGAACCAGTCTCCATGTGGTATCTTTTGTGAGTCACCTTTAGAGAGGGTTAACCGTAGTGGACATTCCCTTAATTGGGTCAACCACGTGGATGGAACCTCAAGCAATAATAGCCATTTTCACCATGGTAGTAGCAGCCGCTATATAAATGTCCTTGTGGAGAAAATCTTCATAGGTGTGGTCTCTTGTTGGGTTGTCAGATCTCCCTAGCAGCTCCTGATGATTAAATTCTTGGACTATGTCAAAACCTTGGTGCACCTAGATTGGAGTTCACCCTCTTGAGATCATAAAAGTTGTAGAGTTAGACCATTACTACAAACCCTAGCGAGGCCAAATTTTCATTTTTCTAGGAATATGTGCGTTATTGAAAAACTTTTTAGAACATACACACTTAGCACTTCTAGGGATTAGCACATTCAGTCACTTGATTGTTCATGTGCAGGGTTGCTTTGTCCCCTATTCATTATTTTTAGAAGTTCTTGAAATCACTTGTTTGTTGTTATGCGTGCTTATTTATCTATTTGGTTATTGGAAATGAATGATCCTAGAATAATCTTCAAACCTGGACAGAAAAATTTGCAAACAATCTGAAACTAAAAACCTAAAATTTGCAAAATCTGAAGTGAAATACCTTTCTGGAGTCAAAAGTCATCCCACATGGTCAGATTGTCATACGAGTCATGAGAAAAATTCATTTCACAACCCTTGTATTGTCATATGGTATCCAGTACTGTGTCATACGAGTATTGTCACCAGAAATCAAAAGAACAATTTTCCCTGCAGCAATTATCGTATGAGCCTTGTAATTGTCATTTGAGAACATACCCAATGCCGTACGAGTCTTTAGAAACTCATTTGAGAATTTTCAAAAAGTTTTCAGAGATTGCACTAGTAGAATTTGGCAAATAAATGACCAGGTGACTAAAATTGATCATGTTCAACCATTTTTTTAGTCACGTGACTAAAACTGATCATGTTCTACAAATATAAATGACTAAATAAATGACCAATTTAGTCATTAGGTAAAATCACAACTAAAATGACTAAATAATTAGTTTTTAGTGAAAGTGATTGCAAGCCTAAGTCGCCTTAGGATATTGGTTTTGGAACCTCTTTTGGAAATCATTGTTTTGTCCTTTTGGAAAGACGTTTTGACTTATTGGTTGTGGGATGCTTTGCATCAATATAAATAACCTTTTTCAATTAAAATTATGGAGGTGAATTTTATAATGCATATAATATAAGTGTTTAAAATTATTTTGAAAGCTTAAGATATTTACGACAAAATTAATATTTTGTCCTTAAAGCATAAATTATTATTTTAAATATATCAAATTAAAATTTAAAATTAAAATTATTTTAATTATCTTAAATTAAAAAATAAAGACCAAAAAAATTGAGAGCTAGTTCTACACATCACCCTAAATAGATTATTTATAAAACTTACTAATTAGTTAAAAATAAAAAATTAATTAATTAAAAATACAACGATATGTTGCTATTTCAGATTAGTAGTTATGTCCTTGCATCAAGTACTGATGCTATTTTTGATATGAGTGGTTTATCCATGCAACAATGGTGTTGTCTCTGATCTTACTTTCGAATTGTGCAACCAGTTAAAGCCAATAAGGCAACTTCTCAATGAGCAGATCCAAGAATGGATAAATAAGAGAGAAAGTTTCCAATGATTTTTCAGAAGGGATTTGATCTGTTATATATCTTGCAAGACTCCAAGGTTGCATCCCTTGAATGTCCAAGAGACATGTCACTTCCTAACATAAGTGGATCAATTTGTTAAGTAAATCGTATCTCTTCAAGATATATGCGAATCAGTTTATTATACCAATCACACCCTTCCATCAATAATTGTCATTGGTTAACTTTATTGAAATGTTATGTGTATGTCTAATCGCCGCATCCTTACTCCACTTAAGTAATCTTATAATCATCATTGATCATTGTATTAGTTATCTTCTAATTTAGTCGTCATAATCACTACTACACAAGGGGGTAATTTAAGACAATACTTTAAGACAAAATTGATATTTTGTCTTAAATATTTAAATAATAATAATAATTTTCTTAAATTTAAAATCAAATCTATTTTATTGCCTTAAATTGAAAATTAAGACAAAAAAAATATAAATACGCATTTTCAATTTCAATAAGCAACAAAGGGCGGGAAGTGATTTTTAGGGATATCTTTGCAATTTTTCATTCCCTGCTCAAATTTTGTCATTCTTTACCGCCCAACAGTATTGATGTGCTTGTTTGTGTTTAGCAATAGTTATTCTGATTTCCATGCTTAGCATTTAGCTTGTTTTCTTTCTTCCTCTAAGCATGAGTACCCAATAAGAGAGCCACTACACTTACTTTACTTGTTTTAGTCCTCAGATGGTATAAGGAATGTTGTGCAACTGGTGCTGGTTCTTGGGCTCACTGTTGGTTGGATTTTAACTTACATATTCAGGGTTTCAACAAAGGACATGACTTATGCCCAACAACTCCGTGACTATGAATATAAAGTATTGGAGGTATGTTGATTCATATCAGCTATTATGGTTGCTATTATAACATGTTTCAGGGTTTCAATGACTAATTTTTTTATTTTTTTAAAATAACTATTCTTTATTTTTGAATCCATTGTTCATTATGGAGAGTTTATTTTCTTTGTAAATTTATTTTAAAATGCATTATAAGATTGTCTCAAAGCCTTAACAGTTTATTTTTTCTTAAGAATTTTACGAAGTTCCATATTTAATTTGTTTATTGAAATGGGTAAGTGTAATTTGACTATAAGTAACCATTCTGTATTGGTATACAGGAGTCTGGTAAGAGTTCATACTATTTTTCTTTTATCATAAACAATTATGAAGTGGGCATCAAATTGTATCCTATATGCAATAAAAGTCTAATAATTTTAGGTTTTCATCTGAACCCTAGTCTTTGCTACTTGAAATTAAAGGGATAGATTATAATCACATCAATGTTCCTGTACAAATATACCAAAATCATGAATTTGACTTTTATTTTTCAAATTTTCTTTCATCTATAGTTGGTTCTGTTGGATTTTGTTAGACAATACAATGTTATACCTTTGCGATTAAAAGTGTGAAAGAAGCATTGTTTAATTATTTGTACAAAAAGCTATTAAAAGGAAGCTTGTACTTCATAAGCTAATTTTGTTACAACCCATTAGTTTTCATCAACAACAGTGAGTTCCTCAAGTATAATCGATAGGAATTGTTTGTCACTTATGTGTATTGGGACTCTTCACCATGCTTTTTATTTTGGTTATAGGGGGAAAATGATGTAGAGGAGTAATAATTATAAAGAGCAATACATAAATTATAATATTGGCCAAAAAATCATAATTAATGGACCCACTATATAGCAGGAATATCTAGAGGCTAGGGAAGGCCAATCCATACCCTACTTTTGTTACCTTGCATTTGGAGGGATGCTTGTGCTGATAATAAGCATTGAGGGCTACTTTACTCCAGGAAGATAGATTACATGATTATTGTTAGGATGTCTTTGTGAACCCAAGAAGTACAATTATGGGATTTTAGAGCCCGATGAATATCTTTGACAAGGACCAACTTGTAATAAGTGTTGGTAATTATAAGTTGCTGTGTATAAAATGGGAGAAAACACTATTTATGTTGAGGTTAAAACTCTGAGTTGAGTTGGCAGAGGCAATGACGACCTTGGTAGCTGATGTAAAAACACATTTCAGTGTAGTTTTGTATATTTAGATTCTAGAATATATTGAGTTTTCTAATGATTAGATCTCTTTGGCGTGGAAGGGTCTATTGATGTTTTTTGAAGGATAGCATTGAGGGAAGCAATCTATATCAGATATGAAGGAGTATTTTGTCCCTTGAGTTAGTCATAACTTAGCAGTGAAATCAACAATGTCTACTAACTCTACTATCTTTTGAAATAACATTACCAAGCTAGTGAGAAGATTTTGTATTCTTTTTTATAGATTCCCTAAGCATTTATTCATTTTTAATGAATGTTGACTATTTTCAACTATTTTGTTTCTATAGGCTATCTATTCAAAGAATTGAAGATGTAACCAAGTCAATGATCTAAAGGATAAAAACAATTCTGGTCCAGATGTCTTCAACTATAGAATTTTATGGGGATGTATTGGGAAATTTTTATCCTTTTTCTGACGTTAGTTATTTGAAAGATTCTACAATTTGATTGTATTCATCTTTCCTTGAACACAAATTTTAATGCCCTTACAACTTGTTTGTGTAAAATACTAATTATGTACTCTTCTAGCTGTCAATTCTTCTTGCTTCACTCATTTCAGAATCTAGTTCTGCATATGAATGTTGAGACAACAAAATATATGCAGATGAGGATAGCGAGAGGAAAATTGATGACAACTATTCCTTGCAACCATGTTCTCAAAACCATTCAACACATTAATCCTTACAAAATTGTTGGGGAAAAACACCAAATCCTGTCAAACTAAAAAGTTGCTGGCACATTTTGATTGCTGCCAAACAAAACGTAACCTAGAATGCACTATAGAACATGATTTTATTGCTATGAACTATTATGTTATTGGTGGAATGAACATATTGCTAGAAACATTGTTGTTGAACAGAACCTAAACTTTGTGTTCATTCAAGTTGTGTAGATTTTCAAACATGAAAGGTATAGATTTAATTGAATGATTGGAGTGTATTCCATAGAGCTCAGAGTGCATGCATGTTATCCCATATGATATTTCTTACAGGGAAATTTGTGCAACTTTAATCTCTTCCATTTCTATGGGCATGTTTAATTCTGAATTTAAAGCTGAAGTATGGAAAATATTGAGTGCATGCATGCTATCCCATAATATTTCTAACAAGGAAATCTATGCAACTTTAGTATCTTCCATTTCTATGGGCATTTGTGATTCCAAATTCAATGCTAGGGTATGGAAAATAATTAATAAATGAAAGGGATAATGATACTTATCTATGTGTTGGTTAACAGTTTGTCCTCCTATTAGATTTGTAATCTCTGACTCTTTTAGCACCCAAGGTGAGAGAACAAAAGGATGTCACCAACAAATGGGTCAGTGTATGTCTACAATCACTGCCCTCTGAATTGACAGGTACAACTCCCTGCTTGTGTTTAATCTTTAATGAATTTGTTTCTTTAATGATCATCAAATTATTCCTTATGAGTTTTTAACCAAATTGCTTGTAGGCACACACAATTCAGGCAAGGATAAAGTAGACAATCTATAATCCCCAATGGAATGTTGATCATAGATTATCATGAAGTCTATTATCTAACTTAAACCTACCTCATCTAAGAATGCATATCCTGCTAATGAGAATAGAAGCAGAATCATATATAGACAACAAATAGAATTGCTTATACTACAACTACTAATCATGAAATGGAATTCAAGTAGGAATCACAACTCCATACATAATTGTACTTTCTATTCAGATGCATCTAAATAATAGGGTGAATAGGAGAAGAATCATACATGAAAGGCAAATGGAATTACTTTAACTGCAATTACTGACATGAAATAGAATCCAGCAAGCAATTACAGCTTCACGTGCAATTGTTCAGTCTATTCACATGCAAATGAAAACTACTGGTACAACAAACATGAAAATATCTAAGTAACTGGAATCACCCTTGCTACAATTGAAAGTTTGCCGACCCTCACTACTTCATTCTCTCTAGTTTATATAGAGATCAGTAGCCTACATCCTTCATAGGAATATGAAGTGATTTAGCCTCTAGAATATGAAAAGACAAAGTACAAAGAAGGAAAAATTTCCAAACTAAGAACTTGAAAAGTCATCATGAATGTAGAAGACACAAAGATAATGGCTTCTTAATCTGAAACTCTTCATCTTCAACCAGCATTTGTTGAGCTGAGTTCATTGGGCTTCTGGAGTCGACTCATCTTTCAACAACAGTCAATCGGTTATACCACTACATCCAACCCTTTTTTTAAACAGTTCAGAAATACTTAGCAAGACCTTATCTGACATAAGGGCTTTATCATCACTACCACCTATGGAAACCCTTGGCGCATCTGCTGGACCTTGAGCTACAACATACAACATTTTTAGCATTGTATTCTTCCTTCTTTTCCTACCCATGACCTCAGTCGATAGGTCGATAACACTGTGTCGATAATCTGCTATTCTTAGTCACCTTCGATGTTCCATTGGATTATATTATCTTTATTCCCTTTAAGTCTTGGGTCCCAGTTGACAAGTTTCTCATCGGATGGTAGTCGCATGATTGCAAGAGGAAAGAATATTCCTCATGATCATGCACCAGTCGTAGATCCCCTGCATCCGATAGAACTCAACACTAGCTGGGTCCACAGGACAGGTGGCAGTCAACCGCAATCCTGCTGCACTTTAATATGCCCGAAGACTTAGAAAATCAGCCCCACCTTACTGCATGAAATACTACAATGAATCAGGAGTTTCCACATCAATTTATTTGACCAGTCACACCCGTCACCTCAATTATAAAGTGATACCAAAAATGGGCCCGTTGGGACAGGTGGCACCTTTTCATTATTTTGCATGGAATAGACATCATGTAACTTTTTTATGCGAAATAATGTCAGCCGTAGATTCTGACCAAAGATAGAAAAAGGAACCAGGCCCATATTTTCTAAGGAGTACGCGTGTCTTAATCCCACTTTCCCGCTAAGAAAGAGTGACATCATCACGGGGAAGTGACGATTGTTGATCTGTGCTGCACAATAAAAAGCTTGCGGACCCACTGGTACACGTGTTGATATATGTTAAGCCGCAAAGCATCTTCGGTGATTTACATTGTCGCATGATCACATAGAAATATTTTAATCCATGTGATCATGTGACCGCCTTATCATTGGTGCATCTGTGTTATCAGAGTACGTGGGCCCCACTACCACATGGAAGAATCTCGCAAGTTCGCATAAACATTTGGCAGGGGTCACGATCTTGCAAGGACCATCAGATGCGTTCCTTTATTCTACCATAGGTAAGTCTGTTGACTTGGGTCCCACCTAGTCTTCCATTGTTGCATGATCGCGTGGATGTTATTTTATTCATGCAATCATGCGACCGCTCTATCATTGGAGCACGTGGGTTCTAGCAGGGTACCATCCATCTGCCTGAGCTTCCATTATCACATTCATGCTATTGCATATGTGGACTGTACGTGGACTGCAACTGGAGTCAATTTAATCCTCCCTATCCTTTGTGCCTCTTTCCCACCTAACTGGCTACGCTTCATGCCTTGTCGCATGATCGCATGGGTGTTATTTTATTCATGTGATCACGCGACCACACACCTACTGCAAGGCTTTTCACATCATCTGATCCCTTAACCTATGTGGGCCCCCCTCTCCTTTACTATGATGGAAATCAACCACATCTTTAGGCAATTATAATTTGTCACCGAGTCATTCAGGACTACGCACACTATCCCTTGATTCCATTATAATTCGACATAGACTCATTGCCATTTTCTTTGATTGCTATGGATCTTGATACCAGGTGAAATATGACAATGCAATCTCCTTTTCATTCTGCAAACTTCCAGGAACACTTCTTGATATCTCCTTAGCACTATCATAAGAAGTATAATTCTAAATGTTTCAATGCCAATTTTGTTATTACATCAGTCACATGAAGACTTTCCTCTGATCCCTTGTGAATGCCTGAAGATCATGATCCATAATTGTCATTCCATCTGAGAAGGAGCATCAACAGGAGCATATAATCTTTGCCGGGTTGGGATCTACAACCTACCCAATATAATGAGACTTTTACACAACCCACCAGGCTTAATGGAAGGAGGCAATGGAAGGGAAACCTGACAAAGACTTCCTATCCTAGAGAAGACTTAGACCTAGACATCAACAAGACCAGACCTGACTTGACATTACTAAGAAAAAAATGGGTGATTGAAAGTCAGGCAACACTATGTAACTAAAGAATGAATGAGTCTAATGAGCTTTAACTGGTCTAGGAAATAATGCCTCTCTTTGTCGATGTTATCCCTTGGATTTTGTGAGGGGATCAATGGTCTTTCTTGGGTTGATTTTGTGCCTTTAGGTCTTTTTTGCATCTGGATTTATTTTCTGCTGCATGGATCGGATACTGCTAATTGTGTACCTCTTCTCTACGATTTGTCTACTCCATTATGCTCTGTGTTTATCTGAATATTGGTGGCATTTATAAATCTCTTAAGAGGATTTCTCTTATCTTGGTAGGGGACATGTCATTGTAGGTTAACCCCCATAAAACTTATGTGAAGTCACAAATAAGAGATCTTGTCCCCATTTAGAATATGAAACAATAACATTCCAAGAGAATTCAAACCTTAATAAAAAGAACAAAAACACTACAACTTAAAAACTTAACCATTACATTATGCCAATATCGACATGTAACATCTATTTAAAACTACCAATCTGAATTAGTAAAAAGTTTAGTTGGCCTGAATTGTTGTGATATTTGTTTGGTTGTAGACACTTATGCTTTGGCTATATAGCCTAACAAAGCCTACCTGCTACGAATAATCAACATTGTAGTTATTGATTAAGTCTTCTTCAACATACTAAACCATCAATTAAAAAGTGGTAGAAGTTGATGTAGTATATTCCAAGCCATTTGAGACCAAGGCCGTAGTCATTTCCCCTAGCCAGACAACAAATATTCTCCTTAACACAAGAAGGAAAACAAAGAGATATTTCATGACAGTCGAAGCATTTATGGATGCCCCCATTATAGTCAATAACTCGACCTCAAAATGCATACTCCAATACATTGGAACACCCATGCGTCAAATTGCATAATGTCTATAGTCCCTAAGATAAATGATACTGCTTAATATTTGTAATCCCTAAGATAAATGACACTAGTTTCTATACCAAGTTCAATAGTTCAATCAAAAGCTTGAACTCGATCCCATACCCTGCAAAAAATCCCACAAACAGTAGTCCATAATATGCTATTCATAGTGGGGCTTACATTGGATAAATACTCAACGTGTGTTAATGGAAGTCATGCATCTGCTTCAGTCAACAATGTAAGCTTTTTCATGCTTACTATTTCTCTTCTCCAAGCACATGTTAATAACATCAGTAGTGATTTTACTAAATATTTCCTAGATAATCCTCCCACTCACTTTTACTATCTCTATGTCATATCATTTACAAAAGCAAATACTTGTTCTTATCCTTACTATGTGTATTTTTCATATATATATATATATATATATATATATATATACACATGGTTTCTCTCTTCTTTCATAGCTATTTGTAATCAATCTTTTAGTTTTAAAATTAATGCTGCAATATCATTCATAGTGAAGGTCCATTGGCATTTGAGTTTCTTAGACAACCATAGGTGCCATGATTGGTGCAATACCAAGTGGTCGTGTTGTAGATTCCGTGGAGAGAAAAGTGGTAAGTGATTTTCTCTGTCAGGAGTCAACAACATCAGTATTATGTACGAAAAATAAAAAATTAAGAGATGCATTATTAGTTATTGATTGAAGTGAGGTCTACTTAGTAGTGAAAAATGATTCACCAGTCCCCTGAAGCTAAAATTCCTCACCTTCACTTAATGCAGGGACTGAGAGTGGCTTCAACCTCTTACATCATTATATGGCTTATCATAGTCATCTCCAAGGTTCAAAATATTCGTTATTTCAGCTCTCTAAATCACATAGGCAAAAAGAAGAAACCAATGATTTTTTTGTTAAAAAAAAAGTAAACAAAAAACATGAGAATGCTGAGAACAATTGGCTCTGTTTAAGCACACAGCCTACATCTTGGTAGTGCAAGGTAGTGGAATATAATTTTACTACATATAAAATAATGCCTTCTCAAATTCTAGAAAAGGAGCATTGACCAACACATGCCACTTGGATCTGGTAAACTGAGGGTGAGAAAACCTGGAATCCATGTCAACTTCAACTATTTGCCTCCAATTGATGGCTGACAAAGCAGTGGATACCCATATGGAGCATAATATGGGTATCCATCAGAGCATAATAGACATAGGACTTTTGTTAGATGTAGTTACAGTTGTGTTGTTTAGAAATGTATGTAAAAATTAGAAGTGTAGACATGACACATGAATTGTTTGATAGATGCCTCAAGTAAGCATAGATAGGGCACACAAAACATGTATTGGAACAATCACTATTATTATCATGATATAACTGTCCTCTATTTTATTCATTACTCTGATTTATATTGACATTTGAATGTATAATTCTTTTCAGCATCAGTCTTTATGGCATCTGTATAATGCCAAATTTAATATATGTTTTAGTCTTAGTTAATTATTCATATCATTTAAAATGTCTTGGTGGTTGCAAAAGTCCACACTCCTGGTTATAGTTTGAACTTTGAAGAGATGAAAGCTTTCAATTTTTCAACATTTTTGAATAGAAAGAATACACCTTTGTATACTTTATCACCTCCTTTTACATGAATTTGATATACATGAATACTATTATGAAGATTTAAGAGATCCATAACATTCTATTTATTTGAATATGCAGTTGCAGAGTATTGTAATCACATGCTAGTAAATTCATCATGTACACTGTAAGTTATGGTTTCATTCTCTAGTAAAAACAAAATCTCTATTTTCCAACAAATTTAGCATATAACCTATGCAATAAATTTATATATGCTATTTTTTCTAGTTATTGACCAAATTCGGATCAATCGATCACAAATATAAAAACTTAATGGTTAACTTTGCATACAAGTTGCAACATTGGGACATGCTATGGAAAATGTCAAATTGGATGGACAACTTGGGTTAGTCATTTCATATGATTCAGGTTTACAACTTCCAGTTCAAAGCCATATCTGGACTCTATGTAGAAGTAACCCTTTTGAATGATTGTATTGTTCTATTATGTATTCATCTTAATTGTTCAAAATATTTTGTAAAGAATTATCATAATATAAATTAGATTTTCTACCATGTCAAGTCGACAATGTTATGGCAAAGACAATATTACAGCTCCTTATTTTGCATCTCTTTGCTTTCTTATGCTATTTTTCCCTTTACTAAAGTTAACATGCTTGATTAAGTGGCTAGCTTTGGTGTAGATAATTAACAAGGCTAATAATGGTGCAACATGCAATACCTGTGAGAAAGACTTTGTGAGTATTTGCAGAATGATTTAGAGGAAGGGTCTGATTGCTGACCACAATCTTATTGATTACTGATGGTCCATATGAAATCTGCTCAATAGGAAAGGAGGGACCATGCCCTTTCTCTAGACTCTTAAAAATGAAATCTATTGACTTCATTCACCCAATTTGAAAGTGTGGAAAGTGGGGCAACTACTAAAAAAGGTCCATGCAATCCCTCTCCCTTCAAATATGCAAGTAATGCTATAGCTTGAATTATATTCCCAAGACAACTTTCGTGTATCCTTACACTGATGATGGGCCCTGGAAAGTGATTCTGAATCTTAGACAATTTTAATACTAATTTACATCTAATCCTTTGGAACCTTTAAGGAATATTAACTCTTAGCAGTGGGCCCATTATATTTTACCAGAGATCATTTATTTTTTAAGGTTTACAGTGGATTCTTTTGTGTAAAGTTATCCAATTTTTGGCTCTTTTGGCCAAAATTCATTTGGTCTAGAAGTTTCTTAACTCTTAATTCAAGTGTAAGCTTTGCCAAACTAGGTGTATCAACATATAATATATTAAGATTTGTATTAGTTTTATTACCATATGATATATCAATATGATCATAGCTTTTAGAAATAATCACAAAATCACAATTAATTGGAACTCCCTACTATTACTGTTGTTATTGTGAAAACAATCACTGGTTTTATGAATTGATTGGTCAACTGAAAGTGTTGGAAAAAATGGCACACCTCAATTTTTTTGCGTTTTTAAATTTATTTTTTATTTTTTAGATGTAGTTTTTTATAAAAAAAAATTTTCTTTATTTTTTAATGTGCCAATTTTTTCTTAGTTAATTTTTAATTAATTTAATAACTCTTTATCTTAAAGTTTGCAATTTATTTTTGAGAGAGATTTTTTTCACTATGAATATGTTTTTCATAAGATTATGTATATGTCTTTGTTTTCTAAAGGTTGTGTAAAAAAGTTGTCTAAAAATATTCTATTTGCTTCTAATCGAATAGGTTGGTATTTTATTTGCTACACATCAGATGACTGTGAAGTAGGCAAGGCAGGGAGGAAAGCTTGTAAAAACTGTGTATGCGACAGAGCTGAAATGGAAGAGAAGCAGGAGAAGTTGCAATTGACGCCAAATTAGTTGAACAACCCACAATCTTCATGTGGAAATGTATGTTAGCCTTTTTTACCTACATTTGATTAATGTCAGCATGTTGTGATATTCTATATTATTAATTGTTTCTTGTTAATGTCTCTTTCCAGTAGTGACACAAGGACATCATGGATCTCTCTAAGAATGATGTTAACACAACCATTTTATAATGGATGGCTCAAGTGTCTTGTTACAGTATTCTTTAGATTAATTAAATTTAACAATGTTGTATTTTTTACCTTTGCTCAGACTCTGATTGTTGCTCAGAAAGTTTTTCAATTTTCAATCTTAAAAGGTAAATTTAATGCATTCAGTTCCATCTGTTAGAGATGATAAAAAATTACCAATGGAAGCCACTGATTATCAGAGTAGTATTAAATTAATCTATAGAATTTATCCTAATAAATTATATATATAAAATAAAAAATATTAAATAAAACTCAGCTAGCCAATGATTTGCAATAGGCAATCCTACCTCAGGTGCAATTATAGCATACATTCTTTGCATTAAATTTTCCTTGATACCTAACATGCCTCATATCATTTTCTCATAATTTTAGTACTGATATTAGTTTTTATAGCATAGACTATCATTTTCTATGATTGCCTACTGTTATAAATTCAAGCTACGAAAATAATATTAAATGTAACAACATAATAAATCAAATCTTTGATTCTTGACACCAAAATAAAGCAATACAACACATGATAGACTTAGAGTAAGAAACCATAGTTTGAAAACATGGAGTTGGTAGCCCAAAATTTGGGCTTGTGCAATGTGCTCTTTTTTAAATGCCCTAATTTTTGCCCTAAATTATAAAATTCCAAATAGAACAAGAATAGAATTAGTAACATCCCAAGACACATTTGATCAACGAGCACTCCATTAAGTCCATTTTTCCACGGTGAAATCATCCACTTCACCCCTTTCATTTGGTAAATTTTATCCTTCCTCCAGTCATCAGAGGTACGAGTTCCATTTTGTATTTCCATAGGCTCTCTTCATCCAGTAAAATATCCAAGCTCTCATCAAGTCCATTTTTCTCACGATTTGTGAGAATGGCCTCTACTGCCACTCTTTCTTTCTTTCTTCTAGGCCACAACAACAACTCTTTTTGATCTTCCTCTCTTCCTTCCTCGTGATAATTTTGCATTGCCATTTTCTCTTGCACTCACAGTGATTTCATCCATCTTCTCAAGTAGGAACTCTTAATACAATTGAGTTTGAGTAAGAAGCCTTTCTAATTTCATGAACATGGATTCATCAAGCTCTGGAGTTCCACCCTTGACTGGTATTTCAGTTTTAGCATCCCATTGTGTCAAACATTCTTGTTCAAGTTCTTTCTCCTCTTTGGCCATCTTCTCTGTGATTAATAGCATGTGACCATTCTGCAATTTAAATTGCATCTCATCATCATTCCCTTTGATATGTACTTGATTTACAACCATTTCTTGATCTAATTATTCCTTGATTGATATGTCATTCTTTGCATCTTGGTGTTCTAAGCATGCTTTTTCACACTTTTTCTCCTCGTTTACTATTTTCTCCGTGATTAATTCAATGTGACCATCCTCCAAGTTGTTTGGAATCTCATCATCCTCATCTTTGACATGTGATTCCTTTTCAGCGGGCTTTTTCTCTTCTAGAAAAATAGAAATCGGTGAACTTCTACTTTTCAGATTACTGATTTTGTCTCCAATATACTCCATTGCCTATTCCTTTAAAAAACACGAGTAGAAATAAAAGCTTAAGCTATGCTATTCCACTGAACTTTGTGGAAAATCTAGAGAAAATCTCCACCCAGAGCCTTTCATGCACCCTTTCACTCTGTAACCTACGAATTATAATGTTCTTAATTTGAATATGTACATTTGAATTCAATACACTAAAATTTTTATTTGTGCTTTACTTCAAAATCAAAACCCTTGAGAACTACTTTACAATCCTGGTCAAAATTAAGTGTTGTAGATTTTACCCTCCACAATGTAAATGATATTCTCATTATTTTTTATTAACAAGGGGCATAAATTACAATCGTTCTTGTATTTGGTATAGTTGACCAAAACAAGGGCCTCTTTGACAAAATTTACATTTTTTTTCTTGATGCAGAAGAGGATGATAAACCTACTTCATTGTATGGAATGGAGAGGAAAATCCATTAAATTAAGCCTTTAGAGGGTATTGGTAATGCTACTTAAAGTCCTCAAAATTTTGCACTCTGACAAAAAATTGAAGTGTTCCAATAGAGGAAAAATCTAATACTTGGTTGCATTAAAATATGAATTTATAGGTTTTTCATGTGTGAGAATTGCATTTGATGTATACAAGAATTAACATCCATATTCTTAGGGTGGCATCTGGCCATCCCCAAACTATTCTCCACATCTTGGATGTTTATGAAACTCTCTAGTTGGTAAAATATATTTCCTACAAGTTATTATTGATAGTTGATAAAATTAGTTTGTTTATGCATCAGCTATTTTGCTGAGTGCTTGTCATTATGCAAACAATAAATTTTAATTGTAGTTTTCTTATGGAAGTTGTTAAAGTTTATGTAGACTAATCATGCACTCTGTTTCATTCCATAGGTTAATTTGTGAAACATAAGCTCAGATAATTCATCTAGAATAGGTTGTTTCCGAGAGTTGGAAGTTGGAAGAAAGGTAATTACATCCGGTAAAGGAAGCTATGAAATGCTTGATTTGTTGGACCATTGAGTTTCAATTAGTGATAAAAATGTTATTTTACATTATTGGTCAAGTTCCTCATGTGTTTCTAGTTATTTTCAAATGTATTATTTTGTTGATGTAGCTTCATTTATATGTGTTTTCAAAAATAAAATTTAAAAAACTTTCTTACCTTATCTTACCTTTTATTGCTTTAGTATTAAAGGTGAACTCATAAATTTATTGTGTTTAGCAGTTTATTATTTTATTTTAACTGAATGCCAATTTTGTTTAGGATTTATAGTGGATGATTTGATTGAAAAGACTGATGGTTCTGTTGGCGTCTTCCCTGGTATTCATTCGGTTACTTCCATTTCATTTTTATTTTTATTTGAACCATTTAACGTGAACAAGTACTGCTGCTAGGTATATCTTCCTTAACATAAGAAGGAAGCAATTCCTTAGACTTAATGCAATAAGCACCACTTAGCACTTAGAGATGCACAATTTACACTTCTTTCTTGGAATGCCTCCCAAGCAACTAGGTGGTTACATTAAGGATATTAAAGAAGTTAGGAATATTATGTTTTGACAATTTAAGCTTGTTCAATCTATATCTTTTATTAAATAAAACATCATAGAAACTATATAAAAAAATGTTTATGATTTATATGATGATGCTAAATTTAAATTTATTTTTCATTATATTTTTTATCTTCATTAAGCCAGCCTTTCTCTAATGATCTTTGTTGTTATGATTTGGTAGATTGCAACATTGATTGTTGTTTATGCAAACTGGGAATTTTCTCTAATAGAGGGCATGGGGTGGGGCTAGGATAGTGTTGCGTGTCTTTACAACATAATCTTCTTCTTCCCACTCAATCTTATCAATTTTGCAATTAGATATGTCATCAATGTAAAGGCTTGTGATTTTCTTATTGAGAAAAGAGTAAGTGAACTAAAATAATCCAACTCATATGTTATTTCTTTTTCTGTAATCAAGACACTTGGCTACCTTTGAGAACTAATTTATTCATTATCTTCTATCTTTTAGATTGCCTTCACCACAAAAAAGGAGCTTGGCAAAGAAGCCAGATAAATAAAATGGGCCCATGCTCAAAGGATTTTGCATGGATTGCGGCCTCCAGATACGAAGATGTTTGGTGACAGGAACAACTTTAGAGACCTCAATCAAATAGCTGAAGAGGAAAAAAATGAGATGAGATTGCAAGGTAAGATCTTAAGACCATGGTCTTTTTGTTCTTTCCATCAATCATTATTCTTAACATTTTGAATACTTGTATAATATTTGTTATTTAAACTTTATGTTTACAAGTTGAGAGAATTATATACTCTAAATGGACATGTTGAGTCTGTTGTAAAGCTTAAGGGATTGGATATTGAAATAATTCAGAAAGCTTATATTGTTTGAGAGATGTTGGTTCTACCTTAGTCAGCTACAACCTACATTGTATTATTATTTTAACAACATTTGGGTACCCACCCCTATGGACAAATATTTTTAGGAAGAAGTTAGAAAATAGGGAAAATTATATTTGTTCTTACAAAATTTTATGTTTTTTCCTTGAGAAGGCATAGTGAAAAATGTGTATGAAATCTGTGCTTGTCATTAATAAGAAGCTAAATTATTTTCATATTCTATGGCAGGCGGTTTATAATCACAATTTGAAATGACAAAAAATTGATAGCTTGACACTCTTTGAGCTGTTTGAAACCAAACATGGAGTGTAATTAGTGAAGAGTATATGCATTGGATATGATATAATATATCTTAAGGTCAAAACCAATCCTCCAATATATCTTAAGATAAAAAATCCTTAAAGAAACAAAACTCAAATTTGTCTGATTGTCATTAATCTGGACAATTTTGATAGTACTCCACTTTGTACCTAATAACTTTCATACCAGATACAATTTAGAAAATCGCTCTGGTCAGAGTGTGTATTCTTATATTGCACATTGAATAACTTTACCATTGAGTTTAAAGTATCACTAGTCATCCTCCCCTTAAGATTTGCTACCCTTGAACTATAGATGGAAAAACTTGAAATCATGTTTAGTGGAAAGTACTAGTATACATGGTATGATTATTCTTTAAAGGGTACTAGCTCAATGGAAGAGCACCTACTTTACAAGTAGGAGGATGATGGTTGAATTCCATCATGCCTTAATATGACTAAATATATAACTAAATTAATGACTAAATATATGACTAAATATATGACCAAATAAATGATCAAATAAATGACCAAATAAATGACCAAATAAATGACCAAATAAATGACCAAATAAATGACCAAATAAATAACCAAATAAATGACCAAATAAATGACCAAATAAATGACCAAATAAACTACCAAATGACCAAATAAATGACCAAATCACCAAATAAATTATCAAATGACCAAATAAACGACCAAATAAATGACTAAATAGATGACCAAATCAATGACCAAATAAATGACTAAAATAGTTTAGTCATAAATTTGGTCACGAGATAAATGACTGGCAATAAACTACCACTGGTCACGTGACCAAATTTGGTCATTTATCTACAATTTTTGGTAGTTTATTTGGTCATATATTGTTGTTTTTGTACTAGTGTTGGTCAAATTTGTCAGAAATCCAGTATTTACAACTTATTTCTAGATTATGTCAAAATATTCATTGTGTCAGGAACAGAGCAAAAACTAGAATGAATTCGATCATTTTCCTAAAGTGGTCTCTTGAGTCTGATTTAGCCTTCTAATTTATCAATTTGAGTCTTTTTCATCTTGTGTCAAAACCTTGTCAAAATTATCTTCAAATTCAGTCTTCTTACTAAAATGGCTAAGTGTTGTGAGCTCGTGCCCACCAGCTATTGGGCATCTACCCATACTAATGTGGCTCAGTATCTTCATTTACGTCTGATCTAATCTTTAATCAATTCAATCTTGACAAGGTTGCGTCAGTCGATCTTCTTGAATCAATTCATTCTTTAGTTGTCTTCATCTTATTCTTTTGCTTCACCCAAGGTTAATGGTGGAAAATAGAGCTTCATCACACAAGAAATCTGGAGAAGCATCTCATACTTTGCCTTTGTCTACTCACATAGGTCCAACTCTCGAACAACTCTACTATTTAGGTCTTTATGAAGATGAAGGCCTTGGCAATTTTTGATTGAAAATTGGTTACATACACCCTCCATCAACTCATGAAGGTAATAAAAAAAATCCACCTCAATCTATCCTAGGGAGTCCTAAAACTCCTAACATGTCTCACGGAGGGACAAACCACGGTTCTCAAGGACTTCACTCTCAACATGGTATGGATTAAGAACCTAGACCTTTTGAAATTGCTCGATATCAAAATGATGATGACTTCAAGAAAATGATGAGGCATTTCTTAAAAGAAGATAGAGAGGCATACTTTCTAAATTTAGCTCATCAAGGAGCTAAACTTCCTCCAAACTTTAATGTTGAAAATATCATTACACATGAGGAAGAAACCCCTATCATGGCTATGATGAAACAGATGCATGCCATGCAAGTCAAACTTAACAAACTTGAAAAAGAAAAGGAACCTAAGGAGTTCTCCATGGAGGCCCTATGCCCTTTTCCATTTGATAAAGACTTGTACATGCCACCATTCCCTAAAAGAGTAGAAATGCCTAAATACGATATATATGATGGAAAATCTAATCCTCAAGATCATGTCAAAGAATTTTGTACTCAATCTATGGAGTTTATGCATGAACCAACCTACTCAATGCATCTTTTCCCTCAGTCTCTAGGAGGAGCAGCCATTCATTGGTTCTCTAGAATGCCTCCAACTATCAAAACTTTTGAGGAGTTAATCAAACTATTCTATCAACAATACTCCTACAATATTTAGCATCTGGTCACCATGATCGACATTTTCAATCTGAAACAATATCTAGGAGAACCATTCCTGACATTTCTCAAGAGATGGAGGAATAAATTTTCTCTATATGCTAAACCCATTCTAGAAACTGAGAAGCTGGAAATCTTTATCAATAATCTAGTTCCAGAAATCAACTACCCTTTACAAATGCAAAATCATACATCCTTTGATAAGATGGTAGATAATGTGATCAAAATCGAGAAAGTACTTGTGAAAAAAGGAGACATCACACTTCAAAAGGACAAGTATGAATCTAGATCTAGTTCTAAGGACAAGAACAAAAATTGGAATAAGAATAAAGGCATTGTCACTGATGGCGTTGTTGATACTATCTATGCCCCACCTAAGGCACCCACTTTCAATCTCACTATTGGTACCCAAGCCATCAAAGCTTCCAAAGCTAAAGCAACAAAGTCCAACAAGAAGTCATCTGATTATAAACCTTGGGCTACAGATCCTAACCGCAAATTCACTCCTCTTGGAGAATCCTTGGAATCTGCCATGAAAACTTTATTGGCTAACAAATTTATCTACTTGCCTGAGATAAAATTATTTGATCCTATACCTAAACCAAAATGGTGGAGAGAGAATGACTTCTATGAATTTCATCCCAATAAGGGTCATAAGACTAATAACTGCATTCTCTTGAAGCACATCATATAAGACCAAATTGATAATGGAGAAATTATGATTGACAATCATAAGAGCAATAATGATCATACAACATTCACAGAACCATTTTTGAAACATGGTAAAGAAGATTCTTCTTCTCAACCTAATATGGGTGCTAAAGTCAATTATGCCTACTCTAGAAACAATGCTATTATCGATATGGTTGAACAAGGTCTATCTAAGCATTGCAATGTCATCACAATTGTAAGAAAAGATGGAGAAAACCAATCAGCTAATGTAGTTACTTGATCACAAGCTCAGGTGCATTTGCAAGGATGAATACCAGATTCATCCAGTGTCCCTAAGGTGCCTTTCAATCTTTCATCTACTTTTAAATAGAAGGCTACATCTAAATCTTCAAATCTTAAAGACATGAGACCTACATCATATAGTATTGTCCAACAAATCCAGCATACAAATGCAAAAATCTCAATGTTTGAGTTGCTTTGGATATCTCCATCTCATAGAGCCATTCTAGACAAAGCTCTGCTCAGATCCAATGTTCCTAATAAACTTGATTTAGATAGATTCTAGACTATGGTTGGTCATCTTACATCTCCACAGTATATTTCCTTTTCAAAGGAAGATGATAACTCCTTGAGTCATCCGCATAACCAGCCCTTGGATATTGAAGTCTTGATCCAAAACCGTCACGTCAAACGTGTGTTGATAGATGGGGGCACTAGTCTAAACACTTGTTCTTTTAGTTTGATTACACAATTGGGATTCTCATAAATGGCCATTGATCCTAGAAAGAAGATAACCATCAAAGCATACAATGAGAAAGAAAGGTCTTCCAAAGGAACAATTGTCTTACCTATCAGAGTGGGTCCAATCATCAGAGGTACTATATGTCAAGTTCTTGATCTACCTTTGGCTTATAACATCCTTCTAGGAAGACCTTGGATACATGAAATGAAAGCTATCCCTTCTACATACCATTAGTGTTTGAAATTTCCTTATGAAGGAGTAGAGGTGACGATTCCAACGGATCTATATACAACTCACAATGCATTGAAGGAAAGTGTTGATAAACTTGTTCCTAATAACAAAGAATCTTCCACTAAGTAGCTAGATGTTGCTTCAACATCCAAGATGGAAGAAATTTCTAAAGAGGTTAACATCAAACAAAATGGTATGGGAGAATATACTATAGAGCCAGTCTTATCTTTGACATCTCTCCCTATCTTGCCTAAGTCTTATGGACAAACTCTAAAATAGTCTAAAAAGGAGTCTAAAGAACCTCTTGAAGCATACAAAGAAAATTTTGTTGCAGAACAAGTGTCCAAAAAAGAGTTTGAAGAGGATGAAGTTGTGCTTGTGTGGCTATATAGAGATGAACCTGAATCTCAAGTTGTTAAAAAATGTGACTCTGAAACAACAAAGATCCCTTCTAAGTCATATGGCCCAGGGGACAAATTGACCACAAAGATGGGATATAAAGGAAAAGGACCTCTAGTACTATAGGGTAAAGGTCTTTTGTCACCTCTTGACCATCATGGTTGAACCAACAAGAATACAACAGGTCTAGGATATAAGAAGAAGCTTTTCTATCTTAGCAAGAACTCCCCACATGTCTTAGAATAGATTGAGCCCTCCACAACAAATCAATTAAAGGGAGACACAATATAACAATCTGACAATGATGATTTAGACACCACTGAAGAACTCATTCCTTATAAGCATTTTCCTAAAGAAATAAAAGACCTCCTTGAAGCTGAAGATGATCTAGTAAAAAGAATTAATGTAGTAGAAACACAAGAACCTACTATAGAGAAAGAGATAATTGCACCATAAGAACCAACTAATCTCAAAGATAATAAAATAGATAAAGAGGAAGGTGGTAGTTATTCTGAGATAGATTCCCATGAGTATGAATTCAAATCAAAATCTGAGGGTAACCCTTCTTGGGGTATTCATCCCGACTTTACTCATGTTCTTAAATTTCCTAGAGGCATAGATGAAGAATCTAATGACTATGAATGGGGAGCCATTCCAGAGGAAGATGAGCTTATCATAGAAAAATATGTTGATGTTATTCACCAATATGCACCTAAACCCAATGTAAGTCTAGAGAGAAATGATGAACTTGACGAGTCTGATCCACTGATGGCTGAAGTGGAATCCCACAAAGACATTGAGCCTATTCATGAATTGAATGTCTTAAGTTGTAATATCACCTTTGAACTCGAGCGTTGGGTTAGGACCAATGATGAAAGATCCATATCCATAAACACTCTTTCCCAATCTTTCACCACTTTGACTATCCAACATGACCAAATCTCTACAAATCTGAGCCAAGGTATTTATACCTTTCCAAATGACTATGCCCTTGCTTGCTACCTCAATGTAGTTGAGCCTATGAGGACTTCCATTAGTGAATTGAGCATTAGCATGATGGAGTCAGACATCAAGTATCTTAGTCAAAAAAATAAGAATAAGAATAAAAAGAAAAGGAGTTCTGAGGGTGAAAACCACTTTGTGGTAGTCTCAGAACCTACAAAAGTAAAAATAAAAGATGTATTCAAAGGTGAAAACCTCTCTGAGGTGCCTAAGGATGAGATATTTGATGTCCTTTTGAGTCATTTACATGACATATATCTAGTTCTAATTGAGCCCACTCAATCCATCAACTTGGGAGCAATAGAAGAACCATAGTTGATCCATGTAGCACAATCCTTATTAGAAGAAAAAAAGAAAAAATTTACAACATTCCTAACAGAAAAGAAGATCAATTTTGAATGGAAATACTCAGATATGCTAGGATTGGATCCTGATCTTATAATGCACCATTTATCTATAGCTCCAAACGTTAAACTTGTTAAGCAAAAATTGAGAAAGATGCATCCACATGTTGCACTCTTGGTAAAAGATGAATTAGAGAAGCTACTAAAAGCTGGATTCATTCATGTTATTGATTATGCTAAATGGATCTCTAATATTGTACCTATTTCAAAACCAAACAAATCTATAAGAGTGTGCATAGATTTCATAGATGTGAACAAAGCGTGCCCTAAAGATGATTTTCCATTACCTAATATTGATATGATAGTGGACATGACTGTGGGCTTTGAGATTTATTCTTTGATGGATGGTTTTTATAGATATAATCAAATCAAAATTGCTCCAGAGGATCAAGATAAACCTGCTTTTACATGTGCATGGGGTACCTTCTGTTGGAATGTCATGCCATTTTGGCTTAAGAATGTTGGTGCTACATATCAAAGAGTTATGACATCTATTTTTCATGACATGATGCATCGAACTATGGAGATTATGTTGATGATACTTTGGCAAAATCTATGATAAGATCTCACCATCTAAATGATTTGAGCAAAATACTAGATAGAATGGAAAAGTTTAGTCTCAGACTGAACCCTAAGAAGTGTGCTTTTGGTGTCACTTCTAGAAAGCTCTTAGGCTACATTGTTTCAAAGAAAGGCATTGAAGTTGATCCAGATAAAGTTAAAGCTATCATGCAGATGCAACCTCCCAAGAATATCAATCAAATGAGAACATTACAAGGGAGAGTACAATCTATTAGACACTTCATATCTTAGCTAGTAGACATATCACAATCTTTCACAAAGACATTACATAAAGGTGTGACCTTTGCATGGAATGAGGAATGTGAAAAGAACTTTAACCATATCAAGAAATATCTTTCAAATCCTCCTATTTTGATGCCTCCTATAAAAGGGAAGCCATTGATCTTATATGTCTCTACAACAAATACATCACTGGGGGCATTACTAGCACAAAATGATGAGAATAAAAAGGAAAGAGCTATATACTATATCAGTAGAACATTGGTAGCATATGAGAAGAAATATTCAATGATTGAAAAATCTTGTCTAGCTATGATCTTTGCATCATAGAAACTGAGACATTATATGTTGTCTCATATGACACATTTGGTTGCTAAGATTGATCCATTAAAGTACCTCCTAAGCAAAGCTACCCTCACAGGTAGACTAGCTAAATGGGTCATGCTCTTAAGTGAATTTGACATTGAATATGTTGAAAGAGAAGCTATCAAAGGATAGGTTATTGCTGATCAACTAGCAGATGCACCTTTGTTTGATGATACTCCAATGCAAATAGAATTCCCAGATTCTTCTATCATGAATCTTTCTTCTAGAGAATGGAAATTGTTCTTTGATGGCTCCTATACACAGAATGGATCTGGAGCAGGCATATTGTTTATCACTCCTCAAGGATACTCCATCCCTAAGGCATTTAGAATCAAATTTCCTTGTACAAACAATATTTTTGAATATGAAGCCCTTCTTAATGGTATGAAAATACAAATTGAGTGGAGAGTGATAGAATTATACATTCATGGAGACTCACTACTTGTAATACACCAAGTCAATGATGTGTATCAAACAAAAGATGAAAAGCTCATTCCATACAAGAGAATGGTAGATGATCTCAAGAAATACTTCATATCTATCACCTTTGAAAAAATACCTAGAATAGAGAATAAGGATGCCGATGAAATGGCAACGCTATCTACTTTACTACAGCAGCCCGAACATGAGCTACACTACGATTTCCTAGTGGAAGCACTATCTTATCCTGCATATGATTCCCCTAAAACCCACATGATTTGCACTATTGTAGGTCATGATTCATCCCGCTATAAAAACCTTTTATCTTATCTCAAAGACCAAATCATTCCCGATGGTACACTACTTAGATGTTTAGAAAGGGAAGAGTCTCAACGTGCATTAGAGGAAGTCCATGATGGTATTTGTGGCTCACACTTGAACAGTTTAACACTAGCTCGAAAACTTATTAGGGCTGGGTACTATTGGCCGGAAATGGAGAAAGAGGCTATCCAGTTTGCTAAGAATTGTCAAAAGTGCCAAGTACATGGCAACTTAATTCATGCACTAGGGAGAGATCTAATTCCCTTTACTACACAATGGCCTTTTCACCAATGGGAATTTGATCTTATAGGATCCATACATCCTCATTCTTCTAATGGACATACCCATATAATCACAGCTATAGATTATTTCACAAAATGGGTAGAAGCAATTCCTTTGACTCAAGCAACTGGAAAACAAATTTCAATGTTCATTCTAAACTACATCATATGTCGGTATGGTATTACACATTCTACAGTCACAGATAATGGTGGACAATTCAAGAATAGAGACTTAGATGATTTATGTGCTAAATTCAAGATTACACAACATTGGTCATCAATCTACTATCCTCAAGGGAATGGACAAGCACAGGCTTCAAATAAGAATTTATTGAAAATATTGCACTGTACAGTTAATAAAACAAGAAGAGATTGGCATCTCATAATCAATCCAGCTCTTTGGGCCTACACAACAAGTATCAGAATGCCCACTAGGGCTACACCATTCACTTTAGTTTATGGATCTGAAGCGGTACTACCTATTGAGGTTGAAATCCCATCACTAAGAATCAGAATGCATGGTCTAGTAACTAATGATGACTACAAAGTGTCTAGGTTACAAGAACTTGAACTACTAGATGAGCACAGACAAGCAACTTATGATCATGTCAGAATATATCAGAAGAGAATGTCTAGAGGTTACAACAAGAAAGTCAGACAGAGAGAATTTCAGGTTGGTGATCTAGTCTTGAGAGAGAATCCTAAAAATCAATCACATAGAGAACACAAGGGGAAGTTTGAACCCAACTGGCTGGGTCCCTTTGTAATCACTACTAATTTTGGCTCTGGTACCTATCAACTCTCAATGATTGAAGGAGAATAGCTCTGAGAAGCAATCAACATTCTCAATCTAAAGAAATTCTATGCTTGAGGCATTCAGTCTATGGTAAAATGTCTTGAAAAAATTATAAAAATTTGAAAAAGTCCTGAAAAAATGAACATCTTGGTGAAAACCTAGCAAATAGGTGCCTTGATGATTCACAAAAAAATCAAAAGATTCAAAAATACAAAAAAATTGAAAAAATGAAAAATACAAAAAAATTGAAAAAATGGAAAATACAAAAAAAATGAGAAAAAGAAAAAGCGCCTTGGCAAAAACCTGGAAATAGGCACCTTGGTAGAAAAAATAGAATCTCTGCCAAGATGGTGAGAACCAGGCAAACGGGTGCCACTTGTTCAAAATGATCCATCTATCAGCACAATCTTGGTCTTTCCCAACTTTCAATCTTGCTTTAGTTTGTACATATCTCCCGGTGTGTTTCTACATTCCTATTTTCAATAAAGTCGGACTATACACCAATCAACTCAAGCATCTGTATCCTATCAATGTTCAAACTTGGGGGAAATAAAAGTCATATCCTATGGCCTCCACTATACCTTAGATGTGTCATATCTAGTCAAAGTCCTTTGAAGCTTCATCTAAGTTAGTCAGTCAGTCTCCTCTCTAGAAAGGATATTGCATCTACAACAACGCAATCAAACATCAACACAAATTGAAAACAATCTATGCTTTACATGATTTTATCTCCTTGTATGCTTATTGATTCGCATTGAGATTTTTGCATATTGTGTCCTTTCAAGCTCTTTGATGATGTCCTTTATGAGATTTAGAGAGTGATGACTGGGGGGCATAATATTCTCTTTGTTTTCTACTTGTATGTGAAAATCTAACAACTTTGGAAATTCTAGATTGAAATGGTGTCCATCTGTAAGAGCCCCTATCTCGTATTGGATGGCCATGCGTACCTCGACCATTGATACCTAAAAAATTCAAGGAAGTTCGATCTAACTATTGTCTTTTTGAGAAGGTTCTTACTCCTACTGTGAAATGGGATCTTACCTAAGGATGTGAATGATAAAGGATCACTACGGGTAATTCACACTAGATTTAGAATGATCTCTTGACTGCTTGATGTGTTTGTTTTGCAAGGTGTATTCTGGTCATCATGATGTCTATGTTTTGATGCTTATACAAATTGCTATATCAAAATGGACATGATATTCAGGTCATCCTGGCGTTTGTGCCTTGGTGCTTATATCTAATTTGACATTCCAAAAACAAAATCAATATTCACATGTCCATGGTTGTCTAGCGAGTGGGTGTTGTATTGATTCTTGTGCATACAAATCAATATTTATATGTCTATAGTTTCATAACTAGTGGGCGTTGTATTGATTTATCCAATTACCTAAAAAGTTCAATGATGACAACAAATCGACACAGGATCAGTGACTAGGTCCTAGGTCTTAGGATTGCATTTCATTTTGCACTTTGC
This sequence comes from Chamaecyparis obtusa, assembly GCA_027943335.1. Lineage (NCBI taxonomy): Eukaryota > Viridiplantae > Streptophyta > Pinopsida > Cupressales > Cupressaceae > Chamaecyparis > Chamaecyparis obtusa. Next base: position 706,374 of record BSBK01002424.1, read on the forward strand.
ATGATTGCACGATCTCACAAATTGCTTGAACACTTCAACAATTCTTCTAAACTAAACTTAAACTTGCCAACGAAGAGCTGAATCTCACACGAAGTTTTTTTCACAAAACCGCAAGTAGTCACCATACTGGGTTAGACATCCTTTTTGACATAAGACTGAGTACTTAACTTCATCAATACCTGCAAAACATATCATGTGCATCATTGCATTTACATTGCATATTCATGATAATTTCATCTATTACATCTACATTCCATACATTTTCATGCATTTTCCATAATCAATTACATTTGCATAACATTCATACATTTGAGAGAAACCATTGCATTGCATAAATCCATACATACATTCTATACTATCCATAGCATTTACATCACATGATATCATCATAAATCAAAAACATGACAAGTACACATGAAGTCACAACCAAAATCTTGATCTCATATCATATAACTCGAACTAGTCAAGGGTGCACTACTGACACAAAGTACAAAGAAATGAGCTCAGGTGATCTATCAAAAGTCAGAACAGTATACATGAACAAAAAAGAGCAAAAATATTAGAATATCTTGATAGATCATCTGTCTACCTAATCCTCTGCATCTGGTGGAGGTGGTGGTGGTGCATCAGGTGCTGCCTCAGCTCTAGGTGCCCTCACTCCCTCTAAAGCTATCATATACTGAGAGTATGTGGGTACTCTCTGAGTAGTAGGTATAATAGTGTAGTACACAGAAACATAGTAAGCCACTCTCGAGGTTTGATGTATCACCTCTGACTGTAATCACCTATTCTCCTCTCAGAGCTCAGATCTCTATCTATTAGCCTCAGTGAATCACTCCTCCCACCAAGCACTCTGTACCTTCAGGTCCTTGATCTATAATCTCAATCATCTAATAATCTCTTGAGGAGTCAATGGTATGCTATGATCTACATCTACCGTAGGCATATCGGTATCTACCACTGGCTGCTCTATGGTCTCTGCTCTCTACACCTTACAACATCTAACCTCAACACCAAGATCAAAACTGGTATCACCCTGTAAAGGATCTAGATTGGCACCCACATCCTGCTCTGCACCAAGTACCTCATCCACTATGCCCACACTACCTAAAGTGCCACTCTCTCCTCTAGTTGATCTCCTATGTAAAATTGCAGGTCTTCCTGCTGAAGAACTAGGGGGACGAGGTGGTCTCATCTGACCAGATGGTCTCTGTGGAGGTGTGAATACTACTCTCGGCCTTGGAGGTGTAGGCTGGGGCATCTGTACCTATGTAGGTCTCTGTCCTTGACTAGTCTATACCTGTGCACCCGTGACATCCATGGCCTCCTCCATGGAGGGTATCAACTCCATAGGATTAGAAAACCTATGTATAGGATGCTTTGCAAGCCATCCAATGAATCCATTTGTAACACCGACATCTAGCACATCTGCTCGATAGGCCCAATCTCTACCAATGATACCACTGTACTCCTATGTACATAGAGCATATGATAACCAAGGGCCCCATCCTAAAATGAGCTCTCTATGGATCTATGCATAAGCTACAAGCTCCTCTGGTGCATCCTGAATAATGCCATACTGCCTCCATACTCTAGTGATCAACAAGTGCTCAATAACAGCAGTGGATCTACCAATCAATACATGGCTCTGACATAAATAACTAAACTGCTCCCTCGCAGTGGGCCAGGCCTCTATCAACAAGTACGGTCTTGATACTACAAAAGTCATATCATCAAGGCACCATCTAAAGTACTCTGTGTGACCCATGTGCACCTGTGTAACATAACTAGAGTATATATATATGACTGGCTCCTGTGGCTGGTGCTGATCTTGACACACTAGTCTAAAAATAAGAATGTGCTCCCAGGCCCATATCTGAAGTACCAAGGCACCAAAAGAAAAAGACTTTCCCTCCTGATACATGATCTCGTGCATCTCAGAGAACATATGTGCAAGCATGCACTAACCCCAAGCTAACTCAGAAGGAGTGGCCATCAATCATGCCACCATTAGGGCCCAACCCATCAAAAGATCGCTCTGTTGATGGTTAGACATGATGATACCTCCTATCATGCCTGCTATGATACACTCTAGTCTATCAGTCTGCCCATAGCACTGCACTAATAACTCCCAAGAAATGGAATGAGTAAGCTGTGTATCATCTCCAAACAATTGTCTGAAGGCATGTAATCTAGACTACCCTAAACTCACATAATCTGGATGAGGGCCATGAAATGGAATGTGCAATATCCTATATATGTCCTCAGGTGTGACACTAATCTCCCCAGTGGGTAGATGGAAAGTCTAGGTCTCTGAATGAAACTACTCTATCAATGCAGTCAACAGTCCATGGTTAACCCTAATCTCGGGTAACCAAATTAGATACTCGAATCCATAGGAAGCAAGACATACCCTCATGGGGTCTGGAAGAGAAACACAGAGTTTATGAGTCATAGGATGCGAGATATGCACATGAACATTAGTGTATATGACCTACATAGAATAGAAACAAGGAATCCTATCAGTAATTTGGTTGAAAAATAGGCTAACAATATAGAAATTCAAAAGTTCACTATCTCAGAAGGTACATTAAATTCTCAACAATCAGCCTAAGGAATCAAAAAATAAAAAAATTTGACCTAAAGATGAGTTTTAAGCTCACTATTTTCCATACGACAATGCAAATGGGTACCAAAACTCATACGAGTTTCAGCAGGGTCCCATACGACAAACCATGCATATACGACTTTCTAGGGATCACTATACAATAGATGAGGGCCCCAATGAAACGTCGTACGACTCTTGGGTCCCTCCCAAATGAGTTTAGGGGGGTTTTGGTACAAAACTCTACATAACATTGAAAAGTCGTACGAGTCATGAAGGACAGTCGTACGAGTTTTCATGCATGTGAGAATTGAAAAATTGAAATGTATGAAAAACACCCTAAAAATGCTACAAACATGAAAAAATGGAATTTATGAAGAGGCACAGAGGTCCACTTATTGGATGTCCATACTACGGAGGCCACTGATGTCTTTGACTGCACTCAAATCAATGGGAAGAGATAGGTACCTTTGGCTCAACCATTTTTTCACTCAGAGGGCTCCACAAAGTTTCAAAAGTCAAATGTGAATAATGAATTTAAAATGACCCTTTTGGCCTTATATAGCTTTTGACCTAATTTTCAAAAGTGCTCCGTTTTCCACAAAAATTGCACCCCTAGCTAATTTCAACATTCTGAACCCATTTTCAGGATCAAAATCAAAATCTGAGATCATTTACTATGTCAAAATTGTGATTTAAAATTTTCAGACCCAGGATGTCTGACTGCTTGCATAATCAACCTTCAATCATCATAGAAATCTAGGATTCAACTTAACTGATTATCTTACATCAAACTATCAAAATTTCAACTTGGTCAACCATGGTCAACTCATGGTCAAACCTAGTCAAACTTGGTCTCCAGGACCTCTAAACAATGTAGAACATGTTTTCAGACGTGTACAACCACTTCTCAAATCAATTAACATGCTTCTAAACCAGTCAACACTGACTTTTCTTGTCAGATTTCCATTTTAATCCTGAAGGGGGCATGGTATTACACATCATTCAAGTCTGTAAATCTAAATTTGAAAATCAAATCTTTCCTCAATGATCAAGACAACCACCACGTCTACTTATTGATTCATCAAAAGTCCTCATCGCTTGGGGAAAATCTATCATCTCTCAGGGCATATCAGATTCATCGAGATCCATATCAATCTGGTATCCTAAATCTATCTTATAAACTGTATTAGTTTTTCATAACCATTGGTTCATTAGTGTTATTTCCTTGATTCTTCGTAACTAATGAGTTCAGGATGTGATACCAATATGATTCTCTTGGGACAATTAGGTCTGAAATCAGTCACTCACTTCTTCACAATCATAAGGTTTAGAATAAGGTGTTTTGACACTTTTTTGTAATCACCGGTTTATTGCTGCTATAGTTAACATTATCTTTGGTCAATCAGGACCTAAATCTTAAATCTTTAAATCTTTCAATCAGTTTCTGTCTCGGAATCAGTTAATCCTTCAAATCAATTTCATACATCTTTATCAAACACAGACTATTCTTTGAACCACTACGCTTTGCACAGTGATTCAAAGAGGGGCAAAATGTAATACTCCAAAAATGGGCTATCGGTTCATTAACCTCCTACATCTTCAAGTCAAACGAAATCGATATCAAAGTCCTAACCTAAAGCACATATGCACATTATCGAATTTAATTGATTTTATCCTAATTTTGCATCGGGGAATATTCCTAGCAATATTCTTATTTATCCTAATTATTCTTGATTTAATAATTATTTGGCGATAAATCATATTTATCCTAAAGTTTGATTAATTGAATATTCTGAATATTTAATTAATTAGATTTAATACTGCCACTTAATTATTTAATTAAATTTAATTAAATTTATTCCTAAATTGTATTATATAATTTTGACAATAAATCTAAAATCTTATGACTAATTGATTAAATTCTTATTTAATTAATTAATGTCAATTGTCAATTTTTAATAATATAATTTTTTAGAATAAAGTTTGATTTAATAATTGATTAACCCATAAATCAATTGTTTTAATTCAAAAATCAGTTAAGTTGAGAATAAATCACTTGATTTTTAAATTAATTTATAATTAAATAATGCACAATCAGAAAAGCAAGCAACTAGAAATTAACAATCAATTTTAAATTGAAACTCAACATCTGATGATGAGTTGAAATCTGATCTAAAACTCTATTTTGAGTTAAAAACTACTTTTGCATGATTTTTATGAGTAAATTATCTTTGATTTCTTGATAACTCAAAAATCAACCCGAGTTTATCAAGAGTGATTTATGGCTTTTCTCTTGCATCCTCAAAGCCTTGGATTTCTATAAAATCAAGGCTCAGCTCTTCATAATTATCAACACTCGAATTTGCACAATTACTCTGGTGAATTGGCAATTGAAGGATTAAGCACTTGCGATAGGCGATTTGTGAGATCTTTCATAGTTGATCATAATTTTTGCATAGTTTCATATCATAGATTTTCATATTCATTCATAGCATTCTTAGATTAAATCTGCATTCAATTTCTTCATATAGCTTAGAATCATATAGTTTTCATTCCTATTGCACATAAAATACAAAAATATAGATTAATTTGCATTCATACAGTCTTTCATCTCTTGCATTCAAATCCTTCGTTTAGGTGTTGCATTGTCACTGATCTCAATTCCAATCTGAGAACATCATACTTGCACCTACTAGAAGGCAGTAAATCGCTTGGTTAGCATAGTTTGAATATTTGTATATTTCAATTTTTGCTAACCTCTAATGTTTTACTGAAGTGTTGTGTCTATAGCTAGGTACAAAATTCACACACACATTAGCCACCAAAGTCCTTAATGCATTTTCCAATGGCTCACCTAAAAAGGTGAATTTTCTCTTTTGATATGTGGAAAAGAAAGGCTTAGGTTTAGAGACATTGGAGTTATTAAAGGGATTGTTGTTGTTAGCATTGTTATTGTTGTTGTTGGGATTATTATTATTGAAAGGGGCTTTGCTTGTTTGATTTATGTTATATGTTGAATTTTCCCCACTTGATAAATTAAAGGGGGTAGCCTTTAAGTTGTGTTCTTCCACAACTCCATCATTCACAAGATTTTTATTATTGTTCTTCAACAATAGTCTAGGTTTATCATTGTGATTGTTGGCCCCTTTATTATTGTTATAATTAGATACATTATGATTGTTACTAGTGTTGGTATAGGGTTTATTACCTTTGAACAATTTGATTTCTCCCCTCTTAACCAACACATCTTCAATTTTAATCCCATTCTCAATAAGTTTTTCAAAAGTAGGGGGACATTGAAGTTGGAGTCTATAGTTCATCTCCACATTTAAGTTATTCATAAATATTTCCATTTTTTCCTTCTCGGGTATACTTTGTGGATATCTTGCAAAAATTGTTCTCCACCTTTGAAGAAACCATAAGAAATATTCACCATCTCATTGTTTAGTGTCACATAGGTTGAGCATGGTAATCTCATGTTAGATGTTGTAAGAATAATGGGTTACAAATTTGGAGGTTAATTCCTTGAACGTCTTTATCCCTTGCGGAAGTTTTGAGAACCATTCCATGGCTTGACCTCCTAAACTTCTTGGAAAAAGTCTCATTAGATAAGTTGTATCATGCATAAATTCAATTCTTAGAGCACGAAACTCTCTAAGGTGATCTTGTGGGTCTAATTTATCCATGTATTTTTTGTACTTAGGAAAGACTACATTTATTAGAAAAGGTGCCATAACCAAGCTTTTGTCAAAAGGAAATGGGCACAAAGTTTCGATAGAAAATGGCTTAGGTTCAGCTACCTTCTTCATTAGGTCAATTTGTGCTTGGAACATTTTCAATTATTTACTCATCACACCCATAGGATTATCATCTTCCTTGTCTTTCTTAAGTTGACCAACATCATAATCATGGGGAATTTTTACCCCTACGTGGGCTAGATTTAGGAAATATCTTTCCCTATCTCTTTCTATTAGTTTGTCCATAACCTCAAGAAATTAAATTTATTGAGCCACCCTATTATCTTTATCTTCAAGTGTTTCTTTAGGTCCTTGATTGGAACTATTAATATGGTCATTGTTACCTCCATGGATGTAATCATAAAATGTGGAGTTTCTATCCATTGGATTAGTTCTCTTTTAAAAAATATTTAGGAGACTATCCCCTTGGTTGTGATTTATAAAAGAGTTTTGGGATTCAAATTCAGGGACCTCTTTTGCAATGCAAGTGTCATCCTCTTGTAAGGATAATTTGAGTTTATGCTCGATTGTGTGGAAACTGACATTCAACAAGGTTTAATTTTGAATTGTTTCCCCCAAACTTGGTAATTGTTTTCTTTTATGAAGAGATTAAAAATATAAGATGAATTTTCAAATGGATATCTCTTTCTTGTTGTATGTATTTTTCAAACAAAGGAATCACAAATACACTTTTTCTTTTTAACCCTCTACACAAAAAGTGTTTGAATTTGTAAGGATGTTATCACAAGTTTTTGCACAAAAAGACACTTCAAGAAATCTACCTAGTTCACAATTTTGTTTGTAAACATGGCTCTACAAGGTAGGATTTTCTATTTTAACAAGGAATTTAATCAAGATTCCATTCAAAATGGATACTAAACTTTCATCCTCCAAAATTAGGAGGCTTCCCACCACCAGTATGTCAGAGTTTTGTCCAATCCCGTATGACTACTCGAGGAAGTTTGAAAACTTAATATCCTTTTGTCACACACCCCATTAAGGATGCATGCATTTTATTTTAGAGTGGGTTCAATTTTTGCGGAAAAATAAAATGTATCCCACTTTGGGCTGTCCCTCTCACCGGCCTCGTTAAGGTAAATCTCGGGAGGCGAGCCCACTATGGATCTAGCATGTTCATATTGAAAGCAATAAAGTGGAATGAAGAGATATGTTTTGGGAGTTTGATTCACAAAAAGGTGAAGAGAATATCTCTATCTATTTCTTGATTCTCAAACACTTTTAACAAGGTTCAATTTACCAAACCCACTAACTAATGGGAATTGAGTATTTCTACTCTTTTCCAAAAACAAAGGGTTTTTTTATTTATTTTAGTGCTCGATTTACTTAGCCTTTCTTTTAATCAAGGAATTTGATATTTTTGGCATTTTGATTCACTTAGAAAGTGAAGAGCATAGGCCTAGTATCAAATCCCTTAAACAATAATAGGCTCCTTTAATTACTAGATTTTGAAATTGACAAGGCCACAATTTAAGCAAAAATTGACCAAGTTTTAGGCTTACCTTGTTTCGAAGCTATCTAAGGCTAGGGGCATTTTTGATGAATCTTTCATTATTTATACTCACCTAATGGCGAACATTCCTTCCATTGACTTCTCCTCCAACAAGTTAGTCAAGACAACCAAACAAAGTGAAGAGAAACAAGAATAAATTTTAATCTAAGCCTTATTTATCAAATTTGACAAAAATTGATTAAGGCAAGTAAATCCAATTTAATGAGATGAATTTTAATTTGTAAGCTTCTACAACTCTTAAACAACATTCATATACCTCACTTTCCTATTGTGAATTCTCCAAAACTAGCTTGATATGCACAATATTCTCCTCCTTAATCTTTTTAGCCAAGGCCTTTCCCTCATTGTTAAATATGGTCTCTATTTTTTTTTGTTTTTTATGACTAGTCATCCTGTAGGCACAAAGAAATCATTTTCCATATGTTAGATTATGTAAATTTTCAATTTAATTAAATGCGTAGTAGAATCTATTGAAAGCGCTATTAAAAAGATTGAAAGCGCTATTAAAAGTATCAAATGCGCTGCAAAAAAATATTGAATGCATAGGAATAAAATTTAAATTTGCTAATAAAAGGAGAAAAAACATTAAAAGAAAGCCTTGAACACACTAGAGGATAAATTGTATGTGTTGGAGAGTCAGAGCACACACGCTGAAAGAATGAAGACAAGAAAAGATAAAGATCAAATGTGTCAAAACTCTGTGCAAATGCACAATTTTTTTTTGTAGACATGTTGTTTCAGAACTTGTACGCATCGAAGAATGTGTTGTACGTGTTGGAGAATCTATCAAATGTGCTGAAAAACCTACAAAATAGAGAGTAATAAAAGGATTTGCAAAAAAAAAATTACTTCTCCAAATTTAGAAATTTATGAGGCCTAAAGCCTCACGGTGGGTGCCATTTTGTGTGCTAAGGAAAGAACCTTCATAGGCTTAGTATCATCAATAAATCGAAAAGAGAATTAAATAGCCACAACAAGAAATCTAAATAAGCAAATTTAAAGATGATTAAGCACTCGATGGATCTCTAATTAGGGATGCTAATGATGAGCTCTCAACAAGCTCTCACTAGTGACAATCCTAATATGAGAAAAGTAAATGATAAGCAAGCTAATACAAGTTAATTCCAAATGAAAATACTAATTAGCTCTAGATTTGCCTTTTATAACTCAAATTTGCAAGAGGTTTGATGCTTTATAAAAATTTGTGGATGATTATTGCTTCAATTATGCCTTGCTTTTATAGATTTTGTCAAGGGTAGGGGGTGTGGTTGATTTGATCATGGTTGAGTTTGAGTTAAGTCCATGGTTCCACCTTTGGAGACCATTTAAATATTTTTTCCTCAAAGCTTGGGACAAGAGGACAAAATGGTTGGACAAATGCTCTGTCCTTATGGGTGATGAAGATTTAATTTAAGCTTGGTCCATGTGAGCTTGATCCTTCAGTCCTATTGGTTGAGATATTTTCTCCCATTTGGTGGTTGAGGGAAAATAGGACTTTAATCAATTGAATTTAATTAATATCTTTAGCCATGTGTACCCCTTGAATGGGTTGATTTGATTTAAATGAACTATGTAATTAATTAGATTAATTACACAATTAATTGATTTATTATGATTTATTTAATTTAAATTGGATTTATGGATTTTGATTTTTAATTAAATTAAATTTATGGCTTGATTACAAGTTTTCTTTGATCCTAGCTTGATTTGATTTAATTGCATTGATTTTTTACCTTGGTTGCTCACTTAATTGATCTTGTCCAATTTTAGGTGATTACAAGGATCTACCTATGTTTCATCATAAAAGACGGAAGCCCTATTGTCTAAATACATAAGCTTATTTTGGAGAACATGATGAACACAAGATTTCTCCTTTACCAATGGATTCTTTGATACAAAGTAATTTGCTAATAACTGAGATTGTTGAGGTTCAAATGGATGAAAATGACTCTGAGAAGATGATAAAAATTGGGAAATCTTTGAATCAAGATGAATGTGATCAGTTGGTTTCCATTTTACTTGAATTTAAGGATATTTTTGCTTGGACATATTTGGATATGCTGGGTATATATTCTGAGATTGTTACTCACAATATTGTTCTCAAACGAAATGTTAAACCTGTGAAGTAGAAAATTTGAAAGAGAATCCAGGAATCGCCTTATTATTTAAGGCTGAAATTGAAAGATTATTGGATGCTGGATTCATCCGCTCTATTGATTACTCAGATTGGATTTCAAATATTATGCTCGTTTCAAAAGGAGAAAATAAGATAAGAATGTGTACTAACTTTAGATATTTAAATAAAGCATCCTTAAAATATGATTTCCCGTTACCTAACATTGATATGATTGTGGATTCAATAGCAGTTCATGCTTTATTATCTTCTATGGATGGCTTTTTGGGCTATAATCAATTTTTTATTCCTCTTGAAGATCAATTTAAGACCATATTTATAACACCTTGGTGAATATTTTGTTGGGTCATGATGCCTTTTGGATTAAAAAATGTGGGAGCAACTTACCAGCAAGCCATGACTTTGATTTTTCATGATTACATTCATAAGATTCTTGAGGGTTATGTGGATGATATCTTGGAAAAATATATACAAAGAGGAGGTCATGTTAGTATTTTAGGACAAATATTTGAAAGAATTAGAATTTACAATATGAGATTAAATCCTAAGAAATGTGCCTTTGGAGTTGATTCCAATAAATTATTGGGGTTTATAATCTCTAAGAAAGGCATAGAGGTAGATACTAAAAATATTGAAGCTATTGTTAATATGCCTCCTCCTAAGAACATTTCTCAGTTACAAAGTTTACAAGGAAAAATTCAAGCTATTCGTCACTTTGTTTCCAACTTAGTTGATAGAACTATTCCTTTTAATTCCTTTCTTAGAAAGGATACCACTTTCTCTTGGAATGAAGAATGTAAACAATCCTTTGAGAAATTTAAGTAGTATCTCGCCAATCCTCCTATTTTTCAACCTGCTCAATTTGATAAACCCTTTTATCTGTATACTTCAACCACTCCAAATGCGGTGAGTGCGTTGTTGGCTCAACATGATAGTGAAGGCAAGGAAAGATCTATGTACTACATTAGCCCAGACTTTACTCGATCAAGAAACAAGATATACAGATTTGGAAAGATAATGCTTAGCTTTAGTTTATGCTTGTTAGAAACTCAGGAATTATCTATTAAATGTTGAAGTCAATGTGATTGTTAAATTTGATCCTTTGAAACATCTTTTCTCAAAAACTAATCTCTCTGGCTATCTTGCAAAGTGGGTGATGTTACTTACGAAATTTGATCTTAATTTCATTTGTCAAAAGTCAATTAAAGGACAAGCTTTAATAGATTATTTGATAGAAGCTCCTTCTCCTCATTCCAATACATGCTTTACTTCAATAGAATTCCCCAATGAAAACATTCTAGCTATTAAACAGGATGATGTTTGGGAGTTATATTTTGACAGATGTAGATATAAGATAGGTTCTGGTGTTGGCATTATCTTGATCCCTCCTACAAAAAAATTGATCCCTCTATCATATAAATTGAATTTTCCTTGTACTAACAATATTGCAGAGTATGAAGCTCTTATAGCTGGCTTATGAGTAGCTTCATCCCTTAACATCAAAAACTTGGAAATTTATGAAGATTCACAATTAATTGTGGAATAGATTAAAGGAGGTTATCAGACTAAGAATGATAAAATGACACAATATAGAGATTTGGCTCTTGATGTTCTTTCACAATTCTCTTCTTATACGATTCAAACTTTACCTAGGAAAGATAATCGATATGCGGATGCCATGGCAAGCACAACTTCTTTGGTTTGTCTTGAGAATAACACTGAAGACTTTCAATTTACTATACATACTCTTAAAAACCCTACAATTTCCAATAAGGTTACCTCTGATTGTTTCAATTTGCATTTGGATGAATGGTATTCTCATATCTTTCATTTTTTGAAAGATGGTACTTTTCCTAAATCAACAACAAGGAACATGCATAATCGTATTAGGAAGCTTGTAACATGTTATATCATTTTAGGAGATACACTTTAAAAATGCTCTTATGATGGTTTGCTATTAATATGTCTTGGTAGAACTAGCTTCTTCTCAAGGACATACATACATCTTGACAGCTATAGATTACTTTGCAAAGTGGGTGGAAGCTGTCCCTCTCCTTTCAACTATTGCTGATGTTATTTGTAATTTCATTCTTAACAATATTATAACATGATCTGGTATTCCTTTGATGATAGTTTTAGATAATGGTACCTCTTTTAAGAATAAAGAAGTTGTGAAATTATTTGAGAAATATCGAATTCAACATAGATTTTTGACTCCTTATTATCCTCAATCTAATGGTCAAGATGAAGCATCAAATAAAGTTATTGAACAAATTCTAAGGAAAATAGTTAATAAGCATGTGAAAGTTTGGCATACCCAACTTACCTATGCTTTATGGGCTTATAGGACTAGTGTTCATACTACCACAGGTACTTCTCCTTATAATATTGTCTACGGTACTGATGCTATTATGCCTTTGGAATTTTAAATACCTTCTTTACATGTTTCATTTCATGGGATAATAGACAAAGATACATTTCGAGAGCAACGATTACAAGAATTAGAAATGTTGGATGAACAACAAATAAATGCTTTGGAATGTATAAAGGCTTATCATAAATCACTTTAGAAGCAGTATAATCACAAGGTAATTGAATGATCATTTTCAATGGGTAATTTAGTATTATATGAGAATCAAAGAAATGTGAATGCTTTACCTGGTGAAAAAGGAAAGTTTAGCCCTAATTGGCTTGGACCTTTTGTTGTAATTGAGGACTTTGGTTCAGGTGGTTAAAAAATTGTTGATATGGAAGGTGTTCCTTTTAAGGAACCTATCAATATTATGCATCTCAAACGTTATTATCCCTAATTCATCTTTCTTTCCTTGTGTATTTATGTATTCCTTATAAAATAGTTATGTTTGTTTTATAGGTTATGTGATTTTAGCAAATTACATTTGAATACATTTATACATGTTCTTTCTTATTGTTAAGTTTTATGTTATTGGTGAAAATATAGTAATAAAGCACATAAATAACTAGAAAAGAGAGTTTTTCATTTTAAAAATTATTTTAAGTTTGATACATATGTGGCACAATGACCTATCTATCACTCTCTCTATCTCTATGCTTTGATGGTTGATGGCTCCCAGATCTCTCTGACCTATGATGAGAAGATGAAGATCTCTATTTGGTGGTCTGTGAGTGGCTCCTCGATATGCTAAGCTCATATATGCACTCATGTGATCTCCATAGGTCAGCCATCAACCTCTCTTCTCTCTCTCTCTCTCTCTACATAGCCTCAGCTCTCGCTAGACACACACAAAGCTTTCGACATGCCTGTTGGGATCTCTGTGACCAATGTGGAACTCTCACTCATTGGATGGTAGTCAGTAGGACATACATGTATCCTTTAGGACCCCAGATACAAAGCTCCTCCACTCTACTGTGCTAGCTATAAAATTAAAACATATTTATCTTTTAGTACTTTTTCTTCACAAATTAAGTTAAATATTTATATCAAATGCATGTTTTATACTTGGATCTCCCTCTTGGGTATCACTAAAGGGTCTAGATGGTGGGGACATGGAGTGACTACTCTCTCCATGATGGCTATGTCTAGGTCTCAGAGGTGGTGTCTCTTTATTGGCATGTGGAGGTTGTCATGATCTTAGTGGTGATGTATGAACAACATGCACATCCACACCAGTACTGTCAGCTGGGGCATCTTGTATTCTCTCTCCTCTTCTATATCCTCCTCCATGGGGTCTTCCATGGAGATGGGATCCTCTTGGTATCTATGATCCTCCTCCTCCTCTCGTATGGTGCTATCTTAGTGTGTCCTCTCTGAAAGGTCTAGATCACCTATGGGATAGTCATCAGGGAAGATGGGGTGGGTTACATTCAGACTCTAGTATCTGATGTAGTCTCTGCTAATACCTGAATAGGCCACATTAAGGGCTACCTCTATATCATCTATCTCATATGTATCACTATCTACATGTATGCTACCGATGGCCGATGTATAGCATCGGGTCTCTGATAGTATCTCATCAGATGTGTGTACCATGGTACTGCTCTAGGGATCCCCTAAATAAGACCGAACTATCTCATCACTTGGTCATAGTAATATGGCATCACTATGTGACTCTGATGACCCTCTAGCAGCTTGTGCTGCTGTGAGTGCCTCATCTAATGTCATGTATCTAGCCACTCTGTCATGTGATAGTATGGTCTCCATATCACATCTATGCCTAGAATAGGGTCTAGAAGTACCCTCTAATAGAGGATATCTCTATGCTACCAGACGTCTCTCAGTGAATAAGAAAAGGTTCTCAGTGTGCTATCATCTACCATCACAAGAACACCCTGTGGTCGAGTACATGTGAAATTATCGAACAACCAAATCCATAAAAGTGTGCATACTATGAGACTCTCTCGCTAATATCTCACCAACTGACATAACTCATGGTATAGATGGGCTAGCATGATGCCACCCCACGTGAAGATAGTCTTATCACTCTCCATCCTACTGAATGATATTAAATATTAGTTCACCAAAATAAATAGGGTTTGAATTTGAATAGGGGTAAGATGTATGATATAGGGGTGGAATATAGGACCTATCCTCAATCCAAATTCTCAAAAGGAAAGATCCAAATGGATTAATCACAAATAAGTGATCAATGCACAAAAGAATCAAACAATGGAGAATATGAAGAAAGGGGAAATATTATAATCTCCTATAAAAAGTATATGCTTGAAATCTGAAATAAATAAAAGGCAAATACTAATCTCAAAATAGGGAAGATCTGGAAAATGTTGATTTCTGATGTTTGATGTCGGGCAATTCTGCAACCTATTTTGGACTGGAAATACCGAGATGGAGAAAACCCAAAAAAATTTTGTCTTTCAGGAAGTAGGTAGTCCTTGACCCAAATAGCAGGGCAAGGTCTTACCCTGGGGCAAGATCCTACCCCCCACCGAAGGTCATCCTTGACCCAAACAACTCTGACAGAAAATCTATTCGTAGATCTCAAAAGTTCACCAAAAAGGGTATCTAGATCCAAGCTCTAATTTGTAGTCTTGTACCTGTACCTACAAGAAAAATGGTTTTTTGTTGTTTGGATGGGGTGTTTGCCTTGGTCAAACCCCAATTTAGGAATTAACCTTGAAATTGTATTATGCATAAACAAAGTAAATGGAACTATTCACCTTGCTTATGTTGAAGTCCTTGTGGAGGATTTGAATCCTTGAATCCAAAAGTAGGGATGCTCTAAATGAATGTAGAAATGTAGGATGTCTCCAATTAATGGCACTAGATCTTCAACACCAATCTTGAATGGATCTTTGCATAGGAAGAGGCTTGGATGAATATGGATGGAGAAATCTTCAAGGTGGCTCCAAAGAGATTGAATCCTTCAATAGGTAACAATAGATCTCCTTGATTAATGATTGAATACTTGAATGCTAGGCTTGAAGATGAATGAATGCTTGCTTTCTTTCCTTCTCCTTCTTTCTTGTTTGATTTCAAAACTTGATGTCTTGATCATGAAAGTGGATGGAGAAAATGAGAGAGGAAGGCTTCCTTTTATAGTGATCTAGGGCACAAACCTCTAGAGAAGGCTGACATTGGAGAATTAAATCTCAATTAACCTTAACCCATAGAAATGGACCCAAATTAAATCAATTTAAGGATTTACCATTTTGAAACCCAAAATAGCCGACCCAGAAGAGGGAAAAGAAATCTTTCTGAAACCCGATATCCCAGAACTCCAAGAATTTGAAAATTGGACCTAGGGTTAGGGATGAGGTAGACACCACCCTAGGTTAGGGTAGAGGTCATCCTTGACCTAGGTTTGGGTCTAGGTCTTCCTTGACCCTACCAAGTCATCTTTGAACCAAACAGTCAGAAACTCTAGATTCTCAGAGAAAACTATCTGGAAAAGATTGGAAATAAGGAGAGAAGCATAATAGGGGGGAAATAGCTAGATATATGCAAAGACCCAATCAAGGTGCTTAAAATGACACCCAGACCACTCACTCAGAGGGCTAAACAATATTAACATGGAAGTGCTTCCATTTTAAGATGATACATTAAGCCCCCACTTTAGCAAGAGTATGGACTCGATGCAAACTCTTGGTAAAGGAGATCATAATGAAAAGACAATCTTATCATAATCAAAGGGACAAAAGAAACCTCAAGTCCCTAGGGACTCAATTCTTCATCAACTCCAAGATTGCAATCAAAGAGAGAGAGAGAGATTATCTCGCCCAATGAGAACTTAAGTCCCATTGTGAACCACACAAGGAAACAACGCAACTGGAAAGATAGAATTGAACCGGCTAGTGAATGTGGCTACTCACTAGTCAATCCATCAAGGATTCACCCTTAGGAATATTCTATTCCATAAGAGAAAAGCCAAAAACAAAAGAGATCCAGTCTTAAGGACACCCTTGACCTTAAGGGATCAAAAATATATTTGAAATTGGAGGGATCAAGAGATCCTAAAATATAAATCCAGCTTTAAGGATTAGTCACTAATCCAAAAAGGGAGAAAATGTATCTTGAAAAATAATATATGTGTATTGAAAAGTGCGTGTGTGCAATAGGTGAGCAGAGCGTATGCCCCCATGTTAAAGTCATTGCTAACACTTTAACAGGAGCAATGGCTTTAACGAAAACATAAACAACTCCACTAATTACATTTCCACTACGAGATGCCCCAAGATGAAGACAACTCAAGGGAAATATCACATAAACATATAGAGAACACAGAAGGGATCTAGCTGCTGTGGGGTTAGTATGATCATAAGATAATATATATATGATATTATTGCAAATGAATTGACATCATTCCCCAAATAAAGTAGAACTACAATCACAAAGGAGGAAAGATCACATAAGATATACGAAGAAGAATATTTTTGGACCATGACATGGAGACCAAAAAGAATTAGTACTACCACATCATGGATACAATAAGATTACACAAGGAAACATTTATGAAAAATAGCACAAGTAAAACATAACATGAAACAAAATATATAATAATAGAGATACATAGAGATAAATTTTACAACAAGTTCGATTCCTTTATCACCTTGCACCAACTGTGTAACAAGGGTCGTATAAAAGAATCTAACAACATTTAGCAAACACATCATGGGAGAAGCATAGTACAATAGACAAACACATAACAAAGCTACCATAAAGGACAAGCCAATAAAGCATGCCACCTACTCTCCCCATCTTGTTCTATATCATTTAGGGAAGGTGGGTAACTTGCAAGAGGGACTACATCCAACATAATAGGAATGATAGCTAGTTCCAAACATGGATCCTCTTGAGAATTACAATGTTCGATACGAGGTGTAAGTGTCAATTGTGATGAAAGCATATTATGTAAATCAATGCCAATGTCAATAGTCTCATATTCATCATTAACATCATCAATATCATCAAGAGTATGTTCTTCGTCCAAATTAATCAAAATAGGATTTAAGATACGAATAGAATCATCATATTCATGCATCTTAAAATCATTATTAGTAACAACATCATGCATAGGTTTATCAAAAGAAAGTAAAGAATTTTGAAGAACAAAATTATGAGCTTTAGCATGAGCATGACACTTTTTACAACATTCATTAGCATATCGATTACATTTTTCTTTACTTGAAATATGTTGAGAACTAGGAGGAACAATCACAGGATCCTTCAGAGGATATTTAGGAAGATTAATAGGATTATCAACAATAGTAGGAACTTGATTAACAAAACTAGAAGCCATAGTTAAAGGAGGTATGGAAGGTGTAGTCAAATGACCATAATTAAGATCCATAGGAGGTACGCTTAATTCAAGAATCTTATGATGCTTATAGGCTTGATATGAGTGGAATAGATTATCAAGTCGAGAAGGACATGAATTAGGTAATGAAGGCCAAAAGAAGTAAATAGTAGCACAATCCTAGGGCCTAGAAGGTTGATATAAGCTATGATTAACCGTCTTCACTTCTTTTGTTAGGAATATTCCCAAGAGATAACTGAGAGGGGGGGGGGTGAATCAGTTATCTACAAGTTTCAATTCTTTATCCAATTAAGTATACTTAAACATAAAGCATAAACACAATAAAAGATCACTTGAACACAACACCAATATTTTGGTTATGGGGAAACCCAAATAGGTAAAAACTCCGGTGGGAATTGACACCCACTAATATTTTGCACTAGTGTATTATGATCCTTGTTAGAAGATCCTTAACCCTGTTAGGAGTTTCTTTACAATATATTTAGTACAGTAGACCTAGTCAAGGGTTAGACCCTGTTAGGAGTCTTTTACAATAGTCCTTGTTATGGGAGAGGATGCATTGTTCGAGAGCACATTGCTCAAAGGGGTGAAGGCTACAACCTTTTGTTTAATAGATACACACTATATCTAGATCTTGGTAAACTGTGTTTTGACCTGCTATCTGGGTTAGTTCCAATGTATGACACAAATACTTTACTTGGTCACATAGACCTTCTTCTGATGGATCAACACTTCGCACACTCTGCTCTGCTCTTATTGTCAACCATGAACCACACTCTAGAAATCACACATGACTGTCTATAAATATCTTTTATCTAAATGATATAATCAAGTCATCCTTTTAGAACCACCTTGAAATAATATTAGAGAAGTCATAAAAAACTCCAATAATAATTCATTTGGCTCTACTAAGCATGCAACACATTCTGGGACCTATCCAATAAGAGAATTGTAGATGCACGCTACACATTGTTGGCTCTACCAAAACAACTAGATCATTCTCCTCAAGTTGAATTACCTCATGTGCTCTTAACCAAACCTTACTCACTCTTCTCCAAGCTCTAATCCAAGGCATCATACTTAAATGATAGGCCCAACTCTAGAACCAGTATAGTCTTTGTCGGCTCTTCTGAACAAACATGGGAAACTACTACTGGTGAATAGCGACTGCATAACTTCACTTCTACTAATCATCAGACTCTACGTACATGATTTTAACATCACTAACATGTCTTCATCACATATCCAAATGTGCAAGGCTCCATGATAACTATACAGATAACCATACATAGAACACTACCTGTTACTCTGTTAGGAACACTGCTATCACAAGCTGCTATATAATTATCTATACTAATAGTTAACCTTTGTGCCCATGATATCATGTTGATCACATGTCCATGCCACATATACTAAAATATTACTGCATAAGTTTTCCATGCATGCTACTTACCATATGTTGTCATCAATGACAAACATACAGTCAACACTGGCTTGCTGGAAAATCTCCAACAATCTCCCCCTTTGGCATTGATGGAAACATATGGAATAAAAAACTCCACCAATCCAAATGAACATTTCTTTTATAACATTCTCCATTTCCTCTTCAAAACTCCCCCAAGGATGAATCCTCCATCTGTTGCAATATTCTTCAACATTCTCCATTTCCTCAACTGAACCGCTTCCATAACTGAATACAACTCCCCCTTAGTATATTATTCCTTCTTTTACTTCTATTTTTCATGACCATATATTACTCCCCCTTTGACATCAATGGCAAAGGGCACCAAAAAGTTTTAGCACTAGTACTACTCCTGAAGTAGAGCAGTCAACCATCCATTAGTCCCTGAGGACTGATGCTCTTCCTTCTTTCTTCTAAGCAGAATCAGGGAATGGAATTAATCCCAACTTCTCCCTGAGATACTCAAAAGTATCCTTTGGCAAGGGCTTTGTGAGAATATCTACCAACTGATCTTTAATACTCACATAGTCCAACTTGAGTTCTTTCTCTACCACTTTCTCTCTTAGGAAGTGATACTTGATCTCAATATGCTTTGTCTTTGCATGCATCACAGGGTTCTTTGACATGTTGATAGTGCTAGAGTTATCACAGTGAATAAAAATAGGATAATCAATTGGAATTCCAAAATCCTTTATCATATGCTTGATCCAAACAATTGTAGAACAATTCAGGGCCGCTACAACATACTCCACTTCTGCTATTGACTAAGAAATGCAATTTTGTTTCTTGCTTGTCCAAGTGACAAGTCTGTCACCAAGAAACACTACTCCACCTGATGTACTCTTTCTATCATCAACACATTCCACCCAATCTGCATCAGTATACACATGAAGCTTAACATCTTCTGAATTAGGATACCATAGACCATATATAGTGCCTTGCAAGTATCAGAATATCCTTTTTACTACCATGAGGTGACTTTTTTTAGGCTCTGCTACAAATCTTCCAACTATGCCAACTGCATTGGAAATATCAGGTCTAGTTTGAGTAAGATAAATGAGTTTTCCAATCATAGACTTGTACAATGTTATATCTACTGCTGGTGAGTCATCTTCTTTTGTAAGCTTGCATCTAGTTATCATAGGTGTCCCTATGAGCTTGCAATCATCCATCTTGAATTTCTTCAATATCTCTTTCACATACTTGGGACTGATTAATGAAAATACCTTTCTCTGTCTGCTGCACATTCAATCCCAAAAAGTACTTGATAGGTCCAATCATGCTCATCTCAAATTCTCTCTGCCTCTCCTTAGCAAATTCAACACTAAGTTTGTCATTACCTCCAAAGATAATGTCATCCACAAATATAGCTACATGTAATAGTCCTTCAGATGTATCTCTTATGAATAGGTTACAATCTACTGCTCCTTTCTTGAATCCAATCTTTGTTAGATATCCATCAAGTCTCTCATACTAGGCTCTAGGGGATTTCTTAAGTCCATAGAGGGATTTCTTTAATCTGCATACCATATTAGGTCTGTCTAATAGGGTAAATCCTTCTGGTTTCTCAATATATACTTCTTTTAATTCACCATTCAGGAATGCTGACTTGACATCCATTTGATAAACTTTGAAGTTTTTGACTGTTGCATAGGCTAGAAACAACTTAATAGCTTCTAATATGCTGACAAGTGCAAATGTTTTTGAATAATCAATGCCTTCTCTTTGTGCATATCCCTTACATACTAACCTTTCTTTATTTCTTACTACTGTACCATCTTCATTCATCTTGTTTCTGAATATCCACTTTCTTCCAATCACTTTTTTATCACTAGGTATTGGGACCAGTTCCCAAGTGTCATTCTTAATAATATGATCAATTTCTTCTTTTATAGCATCATGCCAATCTGAATCATTACATGCATCTTCAACACTTAAAGGTTCAATTTGAGATAGTAAACATACCACCTCATTGCTAGTTGAGTTCTTTGCTTGTGATCTTGTTAAGACTTTTTCACTCTGATCTCCAATGATGTCTTTCTTGGAATGGTTTCTAGATGTAAACTTTGGAATGTTAGGTGATACTATCTCATCTTCCTTAGGAGTTTCTTCTTCACTTGTCTCAGGGTCATTGAATAACACATCAATACTGTAAAACATTTCTTCAATAACTGTCTCACTAGTGGAGGGTCTAGGTTCTTCTTCAATCATGGGTGAGTAATCATGGTATCTTTCTTGAACCATAAAATTTTCATCAATCTTAACATGAACACTTTCAATGATCTTTTTCAATCTTAAATTGAAACATCTATAAGCTTTACTTTTAGTAGAGTAACCAAGAAACATACCTTCATCGCTTCTTACATCAAACTTTCCTACTGCTTCATCTCTCTTGATGTAGCACTTTCTTCCAAAGATTCTAAAGTATTTTACTGTGGGAACATTACTAAACAATAGCTCATATGGTGTTTTGTCCATGCCAAGCCTTAATTGAATTCTATTGATGGTATAGACTGCTGTATTAACTGCATCTCTCCAATAGGTGTATGAAACTTTTCCTTCAATCATGATGGTGCGCATTGTATCAAGGATGATCCTATTCCTTCTCTCTATAATTCCATTCTGCTAAGGGGTTCTAGGTGCACTCAACTACCTCTTGATGCCATGTTCTTTGCAGTACTCATAGAATTTGTCAAAGGTGAATTCTCCTCCTCTATCTGATCTCAAACATTTTATCTTTAGTCTAGATTCATTCTCAACCTTAGCTTTGAATATTTTGAACTTCTCAAATGCTTCTAACTTGTCTTTTAAGAATGCAACCCACACCATTCTAGTATAGTCATCAACAAACAAAATGAAATACCTTTCACCATAGTATGATCTTGTTTGAGTTGGACCACATAGGTCTGTATGAATTAGATCCAACTTGTTCTCTGCAAGAATTGTGCTTGCTCTTGAATGAGTTTCTCACATGATTTCCCATCACACATTCCTTGCATATAGTATCAACTAGCTTTGTTGTGCTAGGTAGATCTCTTACTACCTTTACATTGCTTATCTTAACTATGTTATCAAAATTGATATGACATAGTCTTTTATGCCACAACCAACAATCATATATTTTAGCAACATAACAACTTGCTTTTGGATTAAGCTAAAAAACATTACCTTTAGTCTTTGAGCCTGATGCAATTATTTCTCCATCTTTGTTGTTAATGATGCACTTGTTTCCATTGAATTCCAATCTGTAACCTTTGTCAAGTAACTGCCCAACACTTAGTAGGTTATGTTTCAAACCATCGACATAAAGAACATTATCAGTACTATTCTTTCCATCTAAGGTGATGGATCCTCTACCAACGATGGGTTTAGGAGTGTTATCTCCAAATCTAACCATGCCACCATTGTATTTGTGTAGATGAACAAATCTATCTTTATCAGCTGTCATGTGATGTGAACAACCACTATTTGTAATCCAGTTCATCTTAATATCAATTTGTGAAATTAATGCTAGCTCTTCTTTCTCATCTTCATAATCTGTCTTATTGTTCATTTTATCTATAACAACAATAAATCCAATTTCTTCTTCAGCTGAATCATCATCTGAAACTCCATCTTCAGCATAGTAACATTCCTTAGAGTATTTGGGCTTGTAGTCATTTTTGAACTTTCTAGCTCTTGTAGGACACTTAGATGCAAAGTGACCAATCTTATTACATGAAAAGCATTTAAATGACAATTGACCATCATATTTTCCTTTTCCTTTCTTTTCTCTTTTGGCAATCATAGCAATGAAATCATCTATTGTTTTCTCTTCATCAAAATCATCAAAATTATCAGAAGTGTTTGTGGATTTCTTACCATGGACTGTTGCTTTGAAGGCTATCTCACTTTTAGGTTCTGTCCTCAATCTTGAAATCTCAAAAGTTGAGATTTTTCTGATCAAGGTCACTCTTTTGAAATTTGATGTAAGTTGCATGGTCTCATCAAGGATGTTGATCTGTTTTCATATTCTGGAGTGAGAGTAGTCATCAATTTGTCCATAATGTCTTCCTCTAAGATCTCTCCACCATTGTTCCTGATTCCAACAACTGCTTCATTGATCCTTTGATTGTAAGCTCTGATGTTTTCTTTAGGTATCATCTCTGATGCATTGTATCTTTTCTTCCATGTTTTTTTGCACCAATCCTTTTCTTGTTTGTCTCCTTCAAATATGTCTTCTAGGTACTTCCATATTTTTTGGGCTACATCTACTTTCTTTATTTTTGAAAACTCGCTATCAAATAGGGCGCTGATAAGGGCTTCTTTGGATATTGCATTCTGATAAAAAAAATCCTTTTTCTTTTCAGTAGCATCATCCTTTGCAAGGTCTTCCAAGGTAGGGATCTTGACTAATTTGATAGTTACATCAAAAACTTCAAAAGCAATGCATTGCAAATGAGTCACCATCTTGTTCTTCCAATCAAGATAATTCTCTCAATCAAACTTAGGACTTTCTTTTCTGAAGAATGCCATCTAATCAACCTCAAGCTATTAAAATTTCTCTCCGAGGCACTTGGCTCTGATACCAATTGTTCGGAATAGTCCCAAGAGATAACTGAGAGGGGGGGGGGGGGGGTGAATCAATTATCTATAAGTTTCAATTCTTTATCCAATTAAGTATATTTAAACATAAAGCATAAACACAATGAAATAACACTTGAACACAACACCAATATTTTGGTTATGGGGAAACCCAAATAGGTAAAAACCCTGGTGGAAATTGACACCCACTATTATTCTACACTAGTGTATTATGATCCTTGTTAGAAGATCCTTAACCCTATTAGGAGTTTCTTTAGAATATATTTAGTATAGTAGACCTGGTCAAGGGTCGGACCTTGTTAGGAGTCTTTTACAATAGTCCCTATTAGGGGAGAGGACACACTGTCTGAGAGCACATTGCTCAAAGGGGTGAAGGCTACAACCATCTATTTAAAAGATATACACTATATCTAGATCTTGGTGAACTTCACTTTGACCTAATGTCTGGATCAGTTCCAATGTATGGCACAAATACTTTACTTGGTCATATAGACCTTCTTCTGATGGTTCAACACTTCGCACACTTTGCTCTACTCTTACTGTCAACCATGAACCACATTCTAGCAATCACAAATGACTATCTATAAATATCTTTTCTCTAAATGATATAATCAAGTTGGCCTATTAGAACCACCTTGAAATCATATTAGAGAAGTCATAACAAAATCCAATAATAATTCAGTCGGCTCTACTAAGCACGCAACACATTTTGGGACTTGTCCAATAAGCTAATTGTAGATGCACGCTACACATTGTCAGCTCTACCAAAACAACTAGATCTTTCTCCTCAAGCTGAATTACCTCATGTGCTCTTAAGAAAACCTTACTCAATCTTCTCCAAGCTCTAATCCAAGGGCACATACTGAAATGATAGGTGCAACTCTAGAACCAGTATAATCTCTATCGGCTCTTCTGAACAAACATGGGAAACTGCTACTGGTGAATAGAAACTGCATAACTTCACTTCTACTAATCATTAGACTCTACGGCAATGATTGTAACATCACTAACATATCTTCATCACATATCCAAATACGCAAGGCTCCATGATAACTATATGAACAACCATACATAGAACACTACCTGTTACTCTATCAGGAACACTACTATCACAAGATGCTATATAATTGTCTGTACTAATAGTTAACCTCTGCAGCTATGATATCATGTTGATAACATTTCCATGCCACATATACTGAAAGCTTACTGCATAAGTCTTCCATGGATGCTACTTACCATATGTTGTCATCAATGACAAACATATAGTCAACACTGGCTTACTGGAAAATCTCCAACATCTTCATCATGAAAAAATTTAAGACATTCATGGATAGGTGAAGCAACAACATGCATGGAATTTAACCATGGAAAACCAAGCTTAACTTGAAATTGATCAGAAGTAGGAACAATAACAAAGGTAGTGTTCACAATTTTTCCACAAACTTCAAGCTGTAAATTAATAGAACCAAATGATGGATAAAGAAAACCATTACAAGTTTGAATCCACACATCTGATGTATCATAAGAATCACATTGCAAGTTTTTCATAAAAATATTTTCTTCAGTAATAACATTGACTAAGGATGTAGGATCAACAAGACAACCATGAGTAGGTTTCTGAGAAATCCTAGCATAAATATAAAGGGGACCATTAGGAGCTTTAATAGTCTTAGAACCATCAAAGGTAATCAAAAGTTCTCGAGGTCTTTTATTCTTAGGTTGTTGTCGAGGTTTAGGTTGAGTTTTCAATTTAGGCTTAGGTTTTGATTGAGGCTGAGATTGAACTTGAGTTTGAAGCTGAGGTTGAGGTTGAGGTGGAGATCCAGATTGACCAACATGATCCTCTTGATTAACAATGTGATTGAGATCATCCATCTTTGAATCATACACAATTTCCATAGAAGATGGCTGAGCAATGGTATTAGTATCATGTGCAGGTAAAAAATTCGTATAGATTTGAAGGTTTTTATTAGGAGAAACATATTTATTCCCACTACCATCAAGATTATCAACAAATAAGGCATTAGAATTAATTAAATCTTGAACCTTCTGTTTTAAAGAATAACACTTCTCAGTATCATGACCATTCTGATGATGATAGTTACAAAAAGCTTTAGGATCAAAAGATTTAGATGCAATCGTAGTAGGTAAAATAGGTCGAATAGGAGGTAAAGTAATCATATTAGCAGTTAAAAACCTATTCATAATAGAATGTAAAGATTCAGAAAGAGGAGTGAATGTATGATTTAGTCAAAAAGAAGTGGATGCAAAAGTGGCATTGTGAGATGCAACAACAACTTGATCAGCAATTGCATTCTCTTATTTTTTTATCTTGACATAGCTGTTGAATTTTTTAAATTTCTTTGGATTAGAAGCAACATCACTTTTATCAACTGGAACATGAGCCATTGCAGTGCTACTCTCAAATTGACTCACTTGTAATTTATAATGATGAAGCGTTGCACAAAGTTGTTGAAAAGAGGTAAATTTAGTAAGCAAAATCTTATCTCTAATATCCTTTTGCAAATTTGAAATAAACATACGTTGAATATCAATATTAGGAACAGGATAGGAAATCTGAGCATGCAAATACTTAAATCTACCAATAAATTTAGTCAAATTTTCCTTAGCACTTTGTTTACAATGCATCAAATCAATCAAAGACACTTGCGGGCCAATGTTGTTTTGAAATTGTTGAATAAACGCATTAGCAAGTTGTGGAAATGAATCAATAGAATAAGGAGGCAAGGAACAATACCATTGTAAGACCTTGTCACAAAAAGTTCTAGCAAACAGTTTGGCTAAAATCCTATGGTCATGAGCATAATCACTACAAAGGATTTGAAATGTTTTAACATGATGCACAGGGTCTCCTTTTTTGTTATAATTCTCAAGATGAGGCATATCGACTTGCTGAGGAACAGGAGTATGAATAATGTCTTAGGAAAAAGGACTTACCATGTCACATGTAGGAATACTAAACTTGTTTTGAGATAAGGATGCAAGTTTTTGTTGTAAGGATGACACAGTTTGAGCCAAACTCATGATTGTTGAATCATTAGAGGAAATAGGAGGAATAGAAACATTAGAAATACTAGGTAAAGTGTAAGAAGCTATAGGAATAGAAGACACAACTAGAGGAACACTAGGAACTATAGTTGGAAGAGGATTGGAATAAGTAAAAGGAACATTATGATAAGAAGGTTGTGATGTAGGTAGGGACATATGAGGAACACTCACAGGAATAGAGGGAACTGTCACAGTCACCAAAGGAGTATAGGTAGGAACACTAGGTAGAGGATTAGAAGAAGGTTCTATACTAGTGACATGAGGAATCAACCCTAAATATTGAGCTTCTTGAGCTAAAGGTTTAACATTTGAATGCACGATGTGAGTAATACCATGCAAGAGGTTAACACTTTGATCACTATCATGAAGAACTTTCTTAAGAGCCTCTATAGCTTGAATAGAATCTTGATTATGGTTTTCTTGTATAAGCCAGTTTTCCATTTTATCAAGTTCAGTTGAGATTTTTTGGACTTGTTCAAGAGGAACTCTTAAAGCATCATCCTCATCATGAGATGAGTGAGAAGAGTTTTGCTCCATAATAGGATTGGAATCATGAAGAATCAAATTATCATCCGAGATCCTAAGGAAAGGAGAGGAAGATTCAGGATCAAAGGCACCCATGAGTCTATGACTTCTTTTAACTAGAATGTTATAAGTAGGACTAGTAGTAGTAAAGCTCATAAACCAATGCAATGCAAATGAACTAAACTAGGAACACATAAAGCATGAATTTTTTTGTATTTTGAAAGAAATTTTGCAATTTTTTTGTATTTTTGAAATCTAATTACCATGCAAGATTTAACACAAAGGGAAAATCTAACATCAACAAGATAATATAAAAGGAAATCTAACACCACAAAACATAATAGGGCATCTAATTCCACAAAAGAAAGGAGACTAAGTATGTCAGGTTCACCAAAATGAATGATATGAAATAGTAGTTCACCAAAATAAATAGGGTTTGAATTTGAATAGGGGTAAGATGTATGATATAGGGGTGGAATATAGGACCTATCTTCAATCCAAATTCTCAAAATAAAATATCCAAATGGATCAATTACAAATAAGTGATCAATGCACAAAAGAATCAAACAATGGAGAATATGAAGAAAGGGGGAATCCTATAATCTCCTATAAAAAGTATATGCTTGAAATATGAAATAAATAAAAGGAAAATACTAACCTCAAAATAGGGCATATCTAGAAAATGTTGATTTCTGATGTCTGTGCATAGTTTCGAGCAATTCTACAACCTGCTTCGGACTAGAAATGCCGAGACGGAGAAAACCCCAAAAAATTTTGTCTTTCGGGAAGTAGGTAGTCCTTGACCTAGATAGTGGGGCAAGGTCTTACCCTAGGGTAGGATCCTACCCCCTACTAAAGGTCATCCTTGACCCAAAATAGCTCTGATAGAAAATTTGTTCGTGGATCTCAGAAGTTTTCCAAAAAGGGTATCCAGATCCAAGCTTTGATTCGGAGTCCTATACCTGTACCTGCAAGAAAAATGTTTTTTTTTTTTTTGGATGGGGGGTTTGCCTTGGTCAAACCCCAATTTAGGAATTAACCTTGAAATTGAATTGAAATTGTAATATGCATAAACAAAGTAAATGGAACTATTCACCTTGCTTATGTTGAAGTCCTTGTGGAGGATTCAAATCCTTGAATCCACAAGTAGGGATTCTCCAAATGAATGTAGAAATGTAGGATGTCTCCAATAAATGGCATTAGATCTTCAACACCAATCTTGAATGGATCTTTGCATAGGAAGAGGCTTGGATGAATATGGATGGAGAAATCTTCAAGGGGGCTCCAAAGAGATTGAATCCTTCAATAGCTAACAATGGATCTCCTTGATGAATGCTTGAATGATTGAACACTAGAATGCTAGGCTTGAAGATGAATGAATTCTTTCTTTATTTCCTTGTCCTTCTTTCTTGTTTGATTGCAAAACTTGATGTCTTGATCATGAAAGTAGATGGAGAAAATGAGAGAGGAAGGCTTCCTTTTATAGTGATCTAGGGCACAAACCTCTAGAGAAGGCTAACATTGGAGAATTAAATCCCAATTAACCTTAACTCCTAGAAATGGACCCAAATTAAATGCAATTTAAGGATTTACCATTCTGAAACCTGAAATGGCCGACCCAGAAGCGGGAAAAGAAATCTTTTCGAAACCCGATATCCCGGAACTCCTAGAATCTTAAAATTGGACTTGGGGTTAGGGACAAGGTAGAAACCTCCCTAGGTCAGGGTTGAGGTCATCCTTGAACTAGGTTGGGGTCTAGGTCATCCTTGACCCTACTAGGTCATCTTTGACCTAGACAGTCAGAAACTCCAAATTCTCAGAAAAAACTGTCCGAAAAAGGCTGGAATAAGGAGAGAAGTAGAATAGGGGGAAATAGCTAGATACATGCAAAGACCTGATCAAGGCACTTAAAATGACCCCATACCACTCACTCGGAGGGCTAAATTCTCTTAACATGGAAGTGCTTCCATTTTAAGATGATACACCTACATATAAGATGGGTAAAAGGTGCTAAAAAGATTGTATCCTTTATGTTGGGTACTACGACCAAGGAAAGTATACACAACATAACCCTCTATGCCAAGGGTGTCAAACCTACTAGTATGGCTGATAGGGTGATGTGGTTTTGTTGGGTTCACATCTATGGAATCCATTCTAAGAAATAATCTACATCTGCATGGATATCCTCAGGACCCCATTGTACTCTCAGTCTGACAGGCTCACCTTGAACTGGAAGTCGTAGGATCCTGTATACATCCTCTAGTGTCACCGTGATCTCTCCTAAGGGAAGATGAAAGGAACATGTATCCTCATCCCACCTCTCTATAAGGGCTGATAATATGTCTCAATGGAGTCTCATCTATGGTAGGACTTTTACCCAGTACAATCCTATGTCTCTCAATAACTGTATCTCATCACCGCTCATCTCAGCCAGTCATCTTAGATAGTCTCTCTCTGATAATCGGTAGTGGCCCTCCAAAAGGGTGCTCTCGAAGATGAACCAGGTCATGTAAACATAAAATAACATCATATCATAACTATAGAATCACAAAAATGTAAATCCAACTTGAATAGGTCAAGGTCGACCTCTATTAGTACCTTCCTGGGTCAAGGTCAACCTTTCAGGGTCGAGGTTGACTTCACTCCAGAATAGGTGTAGACCTTCCTAGTTCATGTTGACCTTAAATGGTTAAGGTTGACATACCTGGGTTAGGGTTGACCTTGCTTATAAAAATAGGAATTTGAGATTACATAAATCAATAATAGCAAACTTACCTTGGGAAGTGGCTATCCGATAGCCGAGAACTATCTTAGGAGCTCCATTCATGTTGCTCAAAGTTCTTCTCTATTTGGCATCCTGTTTTCTCTTCTAAAATCTATAAATGGTAAGAATGAATAGGTATGAGCTCTCTTCCCTTATGTATAGTTCAAAATTAGGGTTTTTACTAGGGTTTGTTAGGGTTTATTTATGTTAAATTTGAATTTCCCTTCATATGCATTTAGATAGACATTCACTCTTTTCATCATAACTTGAGTTTGGTAACTCCATTTTTAGTGTTGTCTATGGTGTTGGAATCATGATTTAGATACCTAACTCCTTGAATTAGTTTAGGAAGGGTAGGAATCCTTCTAACTAGTTTAGGAAAAGGCTTTTCTCAACAAATTGCATATCCAGTGTATAAGGCTATCCTTATCACCCTATTTCACCCTTCAGAAGTAGAAAGTCAAAATAGGGGGGGCATAAGTTGCTCTATGCACTTCTCAATTTCATTTTAGTAAGTCTTAGGTGATTTATGGATTTTCATTAACCTTGGGTGCTGCAGGTTGTGGGTGCTAACAGTTTTTTGCAGGATCTCTACATTGAGGACTTGGTTATATCCTTTTTATTTATTATGATGTTTTCTTAACTTTATCTTGCATATTCCCATAGTGTCGTATCTAAGCTAAAGTGGGGGCTAAATGTATCATCTTAAAATGGAAGCACTTCCATCTTGGTAGGTTTATCATCCTCATTTAGTGCATTTTCATGATAGATTTGTATTTAGGATGCATTTACACTTGATTCTTCATTTCTAGGTGAAATTAGGGTTAGGATCTTGAGGATTCTCCTTGATTTCCTTCTTCATGGCTCTATTTTATAGGTAGGACCTATGTAATGGACCTCCTAGCCTTCATCACATCTCTTCTAGGCCTTGGTGCCCTTTTCTGGCATTCTGTCATGTTTTCCCATCATCGTAAGTCTCTAGCTGACCCCAAAACTTCTCTATTTTCAATGTTGACTGGCCTGAAACCTTAGATCAGGGTTGAGGTTGACCTTGAGCTTTGTCAAGTTTTCATCCCCGCTTCCAAATTTAAATCATAGTGGGGCCCAAAATTAAAAATGGGCCTCCGGATCTGAATGCAAAAGGGTTTTTATTTAAATTTCATTTAATTCTTTTCCCTCCTTAGTTGGCTATTGTGATTGGACCATAATTTGAGGTGAAATTAGAATTAGGGGCCCTTACATTTCCTGAGGAGCCTTGCCTTGAAATCTGTATATAAGCACTCTCTTTTACATTCATTTCATCAAGTCATGAGAAGCTACAGATGAGGAGCTACAAGTGATGATGAGGAGATGATGATGCAAGATTGCAAGAGGATGATATAGAAGAACAAGATATTGATGATTCCTTGATGCAAGAAAGCATTTTGTGGACATTCATTTGGAGCAAGAAAGATTCCTTCTTCCTTGATCTACTATTTTCAACATTCAAGCATTCAAAAGATACAATCATGGGGTAGTGACTATAGATTGTGAGTTTGGTAGGAGTAATTTAGCCTTGGGGGCTTGGTATGATTTCTTTATCATATTCAAATCTATGCATTGCTCTCTCATTTCAATTCATGCTAGAGTTTCAATCTAGAGGATTAGATATTGGCATTGCACATTCAAAGCTCTTCCTGCGAGAAACACACACACATATTCTATTACATCCGGCTATTCATGGAGGTGGAGATCACCAAAACGGGCGTTTGAATAAGGAAAAACCCCATATAGCCACCCCAAAACACCATTTTTAGATATCTATACTCGCTATTTCAGAAGTTACAGAGTAGATTTGGATACCTTTTTCGACAAACTTTCGGTATTCACGAATAGAGTTTCCATCAGAGTAGTGCAGGTCAAGGTTGACATAAAGGGGTCAAGGTCAACCTTCATTTGGGTCAAGGTCGACCCGACTTAGAAAAAGAAAATATTTCTAGGTTTTCTCTGTCTCTGTGTTTCTATTGTAGATTTGGTTGCAAAATTTCTAGAAACTCAGTACAAACACTAGAAACTAGGTATTTATGGATATACTATGTTATGAGGTATGTATTTCATTTTATCTGATTTCATTATTCTTTGCAAGAATTTCCAGATGTATATTCCATATCATTAGATTTATATGTATGTGTAAAATATTGGTTTAGGGTCTCTTTTATGTGCATTATTCTAAACCCTATCCACATATTTTTCCACCTTACACAATCACATATCTGCACTATGGGATATCATATTTGGCATAAAATAGTGAAAGGACATTGATTAAACAAATGTAAAAATACAATACCTTAATCAAATCACTCACAAACAATGTTGGACATGGAAAAAATAACTAAGAAAGAAATAATATTTGTATATGAGTAACTAGGAAATTTTCTACAAATCTATATGCCCAAATCATCCTACCAAAATATGCAATGAGAAAAATAATGGCAAAAAGCTAGAACCCTAAAAAATGAGGTGAAAAGTACAATATATAGGTCAGAAAAAATAAAGGGTCAGATAGATGATGAAAACAATAAAAAAGAGGGGTTAAACTGCCTGAAACATGTAGTTGACCACCTTAAAAGTTTCCTAGACCCAAGTCAAACTCATGAAGAACTCCAAATTAGTCATAACTACCTCAAAACAGCCTCTAAATTCCAAAAATAGCTCCCAAAATCATGCAAAAATATTTGGGCGGATCTAGGAACAAATCCTTGAAAAATAGGAGCTCAACTACGAGTAACTAAAGTCTAACTAGTCCAAAAGGCCTCTGAACTAATACAAAACTAAAAATGACCTCCAAATAGCCTCAAACTGCTAACAAACTCCACAAAACCGCTCTCTAAATATGAAAGAAAGTAAAATCCCTCCTTGGCCTATATGCATGTCTATAAGAACAAAAACACCCTCCAACCCCCGAAAAAAGGGCTCTATGAGTATGTAACACATGAAAACTATCCCCTTTATTATGTACCTCAACATGCAAAACAAAGTCCTCCAAGCTCATCTATGCTCCCACTTGCATATAAACGAATAATTAATAACCAATGTCTTATAACTTTGACATCTAGTTACTAGTACTCACATTTCAAAATTTCATACAATTATATCCCTTGATTATATTACTTTATTTAATCAATGCGCCTTTAAATACCTTTAATATTTAATAAATATTAGTTAGCCTTCTAAAATAAGATGCAATAATAAAATAAAATAAAAATTATTTATATATTTATATCTATTAAATAGTATAACTGATTATTTAGTAAATATAAACTAAAAATAAATATATAAATTATCATGTACATACTATGAGATATAACTCATGAAGCCTTATTTTAACAAATCCCATCAAAACCTTATTTTTATAAACCCTAAAAAGAATAGAATAAAGAACACCTCTTATTTCACCCTGTGAACTTTCTAGAGGTTTTTGTCTTCAACGCCATGCTAGAGAGAAGAGTTTGATGCTGCTAGTGTTTCTGGAATTTTTCTGTGAAAATGTGACTTCTTGGGGACTCACAAGATTTTATGGATGTCACTCTGTGCAGGTAAGAAACCTCCTTCACACTGCCCAACCCTTTTTTTCTATGTTTTGAGCATGCCCTTATTCTATAAAAGAGGCTTCCATGAGACTTGTGTCATGTTTAATATCTGGGTCTATGACTTCTCTTAATATCTCTGATTGCACAATCTTGAAACTTGTAGGAACCTACTTGATACATTTGTTTGGTCACAACCTTCATTCTGCACATTGATTTTATCCTCATAAATAAGTCATTGTTTTACATGGCACCATTTCAGATGTAAAAGTATTTTCATTTCTTTGACATGGTGATTTGGTATCCAAAATCTGGGCCTCTATATATTTTATGCTTTTGGAAGAACAATAAGGCTGTGTATTTTATTTTTATTAGAAATTAGGGTTTTCAAAAATAAAAACTTTGTGCTATTTTCTATTTTATACTCGAAGTTAAAAATTTATCCCGCTCTTAAACGACATAGATTAGACTTTCACTCCTTGTTGAAAACTCTAACACTCTCAAAGACCATAAACATGTCGATACTTCTGAAATAACTAGGGCTTGTACAAATATCATTGTATAATCTATGTTATGACTCCTTTGTCTAAAATAATCATGCCTGAAAACATTGTTACAGACCCTTGCTATGACTTCGAGTAAAGACCTCTTACCTCGTTATGATAACAAGACTAGTAATGATATTTGTTGGAACATTATGTGATAAAGCGAACAACATTTGATTTTCATTACCATTTGGATATTATTATCATGGTAGTTATGCACCTTTAATGTCACATAATACATATGCATTTGATATTTTCCACTGAAACTGTATCTTATTTTATGGTTGTCCATATGATATTTCTTCATTATTGATCTGAATCATTTCATTCTTACCGATCTATTCATTGAATTTTCTCCCCAACTGGTTACTTCCCATTGCTTTATAAGTACTATGTGGATGTAAGATTTTTAGAACATTAATACATGAAGCCACTACATAGTCTTCCTTTGTGTGATGTCTGAGAGAAAACATACAACAATAGATATGATATCATTTTTCCTGTATTTATTCATTTAGATTCATTGCTCTTGGTAACATCATTATATGTGAATATAATCATTGATGTTATAATTCTCTTGTCATCATGATTTGGATATACTTGAATATACTATGTCCTTCATGAAGTAAATATTATCTTTGTACCCTTCTATATATTGTTGCACCTACAAGACTTCTCGTTACAATTGACTCAAGAAACAATGAATCCTATTTTACCTTAAACCTATTATATTCATGTGCATCATAGACCTCAAACAACATGTACATGATCAATCCCTTCATTTATGATTTATCTATAGTTTCTGACTCATTATAGCACTGTAATAATGTCTATAATATAGCATTACTAGCTTTTGTAATAACTTAGACCTAGCAGCTATTATGAACAATATTTGATACTTGATGCTATGTCATTGTGAAGATCATTGCTTACTATATTATCTGATTTTATTATGACTGGACATTTGATTTGTACTACTGCCTTTAACTTGTGGTACTAACTTAGATCATGCTCCTCTATCTCCCTTAGAGCTTGCATGGTGGATGTTCACTTGTATTGATTATCACGGCTCTGACAATATTTGATCCTGCCATGCTATGAAATAAGCATTTTATTTGTGTGTTTTAGGAATGTAATCAATGTTGCTTATTATATTTGGGTTTCTCTATCTTTATTACAATCAGAGTAATATCAATTTGGTTAAGTTGTACCACTGTCTCTAGATTGCATCCTTGATACTCATTGTATGACAAGGATAATCATGTTTGATCTTGAAAGCTTAACATATTGGACTCTCTTTTACCCAAAAGCTGGAAATTGACTTTCAAAGAGGATTATTATTCTTTTTTATTCCATATTGGAATGTTTGGAAAAAATTATTTATTTTTGTAGTAGTAGCATGATCAATTATTGTAAATGCCTTTTTTTTCATTTGCATTGATGTCAATTCTCTTTTAATCTATGTAGTATGACTTTTAATTTCCATGCTTGATTTTTCTATAGTTGTACCTACACACTTTAATTAGATTATTAGATTAAAAAAACATTTACTTCCGATTTGAATTATTGAATTCACCTTCATGTTGAACATTATTGGTAATTCATTATTTCAATTTCTTGGTCATCATTCCTTTATGAATTGAAATTTTGTTCTCTCATTTGATACTTGATGTCTTGTAACTAAATATTTGTCCCTTTGAATGATGTCACTAAAATATGATAATTGTACCAGTCAACTACTAGAAATAGGGATAGATTTTTCATTTCTTAGTCTCATACTGTCCTTTATTTAGTTCATTTAGCAGGTACACTAAGGAGATGCAGTCAAGCTCTAGACCTTCTTTGACTAACTCATGCATAATGCAAAAGTAGTCCACCATTAACAGGCAATGGGGGATCTTTCCCTACCCTTCTAGTCTTGACTTCTATTTTATGTATTTCAATTACATTATTTTTTTCACCTTCCCATAGGTTGTTTGGTTTACCTTCTATACTTTCCATCATTGAATGAACAACACATGTATTCATTATTTGTAAAAAAATGAATTTTTATTTATTTGTTAGATTTCTTTTATAAGGAAATGAAGACTTGTAAATCATTTTGATACAAGATGAATAAAGACTTCTTTTCCTTTAAATGCTTTTTAGTTTTTCTTGAGATAAAGAACCACAAATTGGATTTTTCTTTAGGCACACATTTCCTATAGGCTAGAAAAATTTATCATCTCTCCAACAATTGCAGAATCCAAACAATAGAAAGCACATAGAAGCTTAATCTTTAAAATGAACAATTAGTTGATTGAAACAACTTTAGCAATTTAAGGTATGACACATAAATTTGTAACATATTTGGAAACATCTCATGGGTGTTTGCCCACTAAACATAAACATACCAGATTCCTTTTGCCTTTCATTGGGCACAGAGTTAAATCCTGAATTTGAAAACTGAAAGCTTCTCAAACTGAAACTAAAACTATACAAAAGCTTGTTGAAAAGATAAAACACACCAAAGCAATTGAAACCTTAAAAAATGTTGGCCAATGTTTCCTTGTGTTGGGTGCATGTTCCTTGTATGAGATAATAAGTTTCAAAGTTTCTTGTCTCGCCTGAAACATGTCTTCCTAGGACATTAAGATATTGTCTAGCAATTTCTCAAGACTTGAAACTAACTACATACAAAACTAAACATATTATTCTTGTGACAACACCATTGAGGAAACATATGTCATCTTATAGCAGGAATCCATGAATGACTACTTCTATAAGAATACATGTTTATTTGATTGTGCTTTCATTAGAACAACATGACTAACTAAAAACTATTAACTGCTTTTGCTCAACTACACTTATTAAAAAATTAAAAATTGAACTACCACACAATTGAAACAAAACTAATATATTCTAAGAGATAATATGTTGATCTCTAGCTCAGATGAAACCATTGCAAAGTTGATTAAAATAACATGTCTTCCTTATTCCATAATTCTTAACTCTTTCATAACTGATCATCAAAATATGAAGTATGAAATAAATTTGATGACATTATTAGTATTATAAGCCACTGAGAGGGGAATCAATACAACCAAAAATTTGAAACTTTTACTGATTATCTTTGAAATTAACCAACATGCAAATGTGAATATCAAGTAATAATACAACACATAAAATATTCACACATTTGAACACATAACACCAAGTATTTTTTCCATGGAAACCCTTACTAGAGGGAGAAAACCATGTGTGGGGATAATGCCTACAAGATTTCACTAGTGCACTTGGAAATAAGCCCTATTAAGAGTAATTACAACAACCTTTTTGAGGTCTATACTTGGTTAAGAGTATTTATAGTCTGGTTATGAACTACAACAGTCTTGTTAAAGACTACCCAACTAAGGGAATTAAAAACTCTAGCTAAAGAGATACCTTGTTAGAGGATTTTCACTTCAAATTTATTAGGATCTCACTCACCCTATTAGGAGTGACTCTGTTAAAGGATTCCTCTTTCCAATCTGTTAGACTCAATAAGTACAAAATGACTTGATATTTGCACTCAATGCATGAAAGATCCAATGAATTCCATATGAATTATGCTACTCTAAATACTTTACTATCTCTATACTATCTCCAATAAACATCACATATAATTGCAACAACATTGCAACTCTCTACAATATTAATTTCTTAACCATTTATATACTTGTTCTAGGTTGGTGCTAGAACCCTAAAACATTTTACAAGTTGGCCCCCAAATCCAACTTATCACTATGAGCAAGTGCGCCAAAATCAAAATTAAACATCCTTGATGTCGGCCTAAAACATTAAAATCTAAAAACATGTCGGCTTGACACAAACATTTAACTGCAACACCGATCTAACCAATTGTGTCCACTGGTACATTATCTTTTCTTCCAGTTCTACTTCAATCTTCAATAACTTTTAGAATACTCCAAGATAACTGATGTGATCGTAGGAATAGATAGATATACCTTTGTAGATGTTAACTCTATGACTGCACACCTTAACTTGATCATTTGCTCCAAAAATAATTCAATGTTTCTTTCTTTCTGCACTATCATTGGTTGACTAAACACTTAGTTAATTCTTTAATTTGATCCATCATTACCATCAGAAAATATATTTTCTTGACATAAAAAAAATATGTTGCCAGAAATGACAACACCACAACATACTCAATTGACCAAAACACATATGAACTTCATCAAATGCCAACAATATCCCCCCTTTTCATTGATGGAAACACTTAGAAAAATTTCTAAGTGCTAACTCCCCCTTTCACTATTCCTATTCACCCTTTATGCTATACATGAAAATTTGATTTTTCTAACTACTACTACTCCCCCTTTGACAACAATGAAAAAGGTTAAAGATACGAAGAAACAAAAAAATATTAATCAAGAGTAGCATAGTACAATTTACGTTCTACTAAAAATTTCATTGAAGTTGACCTTCAAAGTTTTCCAATCATTGACCCATGAATTGTGTAAGTTGTCCATTATGAGTATCTGTCCATGAAGAAAAAATATTGATTCCTCTAATCCTTCAATTTTTTTTTCAGTAGACAGGGTGTCAGGGCTAGCTCAATGTGTTTCAAACTCTGTTGTAGAATATCCATCTTACGTAACAAAATTCTTTGAAGCTCCATTAGATAACCAATTCTCTTTTTCTTTTAATCTCTATAGATCTTCAACTTCTGATGAATCTTTCCTACCTCAATTCCTAAAGTTATAGAAGACATACAAAGGGGATAAAAAATTTGTGACAAGGCATTTAGTTCTAGTTGAACTTCACCTTTCTTCTTCTCAATACCTTGCATAAAATAAGAAAAGTCACAAATAGTTTTCTTCACCTCTGCATCCTTGAGCATACCAAAGTGTTTCATCAAAATTTCTTCAATCTCATCCTATACACCAAGAGATTCATCACATAGAAATCTAGTGAGTCTCTTCTTTGTCTTGAATAAAGGTCTTGTGGCAGCAAGTACCTTTTTCACTTTTTCTTGAGACATCTCTAGTTGTAATTTCATTAACACATACTCTATCAATTCCTTATCCTACCTAATGGTAGTATGCCATCTGGCTTCTAGGTTGTTATATAAGAAATTTGGAACTTGACCTTGCAATTCCATCTCTATTTTGTTGAATTTACTCATGATATATAGAAGAACATCTTCAATAAAATCTTGATCACCTTCATTAAACTTATCAAAATATTTGTTTAGTTTAACAAGCAATCCCCATTTCTTTACTTCTTGAATTATGTCATCAACACTCATGAATTTACTGAAATCGCAACCTACTAAATTTTTAGTAGAGGAACCTACCACCTTAGACTTTTTATGTTTAGATTTTATCTCTCTCTGCTCCTCTAATTCAGTCTCTTCACTTTCTTCATTAGCTTCACCTTTGTCTCTTTTTTCTTTCTCCTTTCTTTTTACCGCAACAACTTGTGGTTTGACTAGTTCTCTTATTGATGCAGAAGGCTTGGCAACTTTAGATGATTTCTTTGCATAAGTTTTCACTGGATTTTCTACTTTAACTTATTTCTCCTTCTTCACTATACCACTTCTTATTTCTCTACTGGTTGGGGCACTACCAATTGCACCACTAATTCCACATCAACTTTTTCTTCTACCGTACCATAAATACTTTCTTGTTCTACAACGTGCTTGGCTCTGAATTTCTCATTTTTTTTCTTTAGTAAAGCCTCTTTGTTCAAATAATTGTTCAACTTCCTTTCTTATTTTCTTCTCAATGAATGGTTTCATCAAATCAATGTGTACTTGAAAGGATTTTTCTTCATTTGTCCCAAACCTTGGAGTCTTGGGATCTAATGGTTGATCTAACAAGTTTTTTGCAAATAATGTCAAGATTTCTCCTTCAACTTCATATCCCATAGGAATTACCCATGAGGTCCAAGGCTCAATTTCCATCATCAAACATGAATCAGTATCAACCACAAAGAAAATGGCATCCTTGTATTTTTCAACAATTTTTGAAGGTATTCTTTCTTTCTCATGTGCCCTCTTTCAAAATTCTTTGAAATATCCCCATATATTGATAGTAAATTCACTACCCAAGATTCTGATCATGTTATTTATTTGAATAAACACTAGAATACCTATTGTCCATGCTACACTATTGATACTAGGAAAAATATTTTAAAAATAGAAGAATAAACATACAATCAACTGACTATATTTAAATTTCTACCTCTTATCCTTCTTGATCTTCTTGAGATTCAACATTAACTATTCCCTCAATTCTTTAGCTAGATCATAATCCTTGTTTTCCTTGATCATCACGTGGGCAGTGTGAATGGCACCATTAGGTATATTGTTCACCCAACTAGAGTGATAGACCTTGTATCCAATCACCATTGATGTATATTTAACTTCTTCATCTATGATATCATTCATAGTTATCACATGTCGATGCCATTTATACTTTGTCAATTTAATCACCTCTTCCTTGGGAATAGTATAAATAACATGTACATTATCAGTTGCAGATAGACCAATTATAGCATGGATTGCTTCCTTGGTTATCTTATGTAGTTTGTCCAACCATATGAACTGATCATGTATCATGTTGAGAACATATATCATTTGATAATCTTTAAATTCATCAGGACAGTTAACAATATGATGAAAACCTTTATCAGTTGTGTTCATCCTTCAATATTAAATTCTCATCACACAACTTCTTGTACTAATCATAGATAGCTCTTGTACCAAGATCTTCCATCTTGCAGTGAATATAAACTCTTATATCTTCCACATGTAGAACTCCATAGGGTACAATGGTTAGGGAACCCAATGGATCATTTTCCATCGAACTGAATGGGTTTCATTTGAATTATGGTCGTGGTCTCTCAGTTATATTGATCAACTTAGGTGTAGCCATATTAACTTTCAATCGCTCAAATAGATAACTAATAAATACCTCAAACTATTCACAACTAGGGGTTTTGCCAAGTAAAATGACAACCACCACAACTTCTGATTGATTTTCTGTTTTAGATCACCACAATCAACTTATTTATGTCACTAAGATATCTACAAATGGCCCCAACAAATCTTCTTTTTCTCCACAACAA
This sequence comes from Chamaecyparis obtusa, assembly GCA_027943335.1. Classification (NCBI taxonomy): domain Eukaryota; kingdom Viridiplantae; phylum Streptophyta; class Pinopsida; order Cupressales; family Cupressaceae; genus Chamaecyparis; species Chamaecyparis obtusa. The sequence continues at coordinate 747,766 of BSBK01002424.1, forward strand.
GATTCACAATGTGCAAGGTAAAAATGAAATTGAAAATAACCTTTTTTTATCTACCTTCAAATGTGAGCATTAAATGCACTAACCATTCGAACATACCCTTTTTCACCGGTTGATATAAAAGCTTATTACCGATTGAAAAAACCTTATGCGATTGATCAAAACTTTCTCAAATCAATTTAACATACCTCACTGCATCTATATATGCTGATAGATCTTACCACACACTTGCAGTGGGGGTTTGAAAATGGATTTTGCAATTCTTTCCCCCCCTAAGTAAAAGTTGACTTAGTTTGATGAAGAACCATCCACACTCGATGGTGATGTGGATCCCTCTGATGTCTTGTTGTCATCCTTCTTTTCCAAATCTTTCCCATCTCTTTTCTGATCTCTTCCACATTAACAATTTGTTTTCCCTTTTGATTTGTTGACTAATTTACCAGTTGGTTTCTCATTCTACAATTCCTTTCTAGATGACCAATCTTGTGACAGTGAAAACATGACATACTAGTTGACCTCCATGGTCCAACATTACCTCTATTTAACCATAATTCCCACAAATTGAGCATGTGACATTGAATTGCCTTTCCCTTTAGTAAGGGCTTTCTCGATTCACAAGTGGCCTTGGATTATTCACTCTTGACCTTCATTCATCATCTTTGTGACAATATTTGTTTCATGTATAATAATATCCATCAAATTTACTAGATCTAATGCTAGATTTGGATCTACAATCATATGCAGTGTGTCAATGATTATTGTAATTATAGAAATACACATAAAAAGTGCTAGGCCTATTAACCGACCTAATTCTACAAACATTAGTAGTGTGACCCACTTTATGATAATTGAAGCATACAGGCTTGTTGGGTTTCTTACTAGGACTCCTTGGATTTACCTTTGATGGAGACTTTTCTTCTGATGGTTTTGATCATCCTTAGTTCCAGAAGATTCACCAATCTCAAAGGTAGTCTGAGTGGTATAGCCTAGACCAATTTTATCCTTTATTATTCTTTGGCTTCTCATCTTCTCATCAAGTTTCTCAAAACTCTCATGTAATTTATTTATCTTGTCATTGACATTCTTTACTTCTCCTTTCAATTTATCATTCTCTCTTCACAAATTCTCATTTCTCATCATCAAATTGTTGAGTTCTCCTCTCAAATCTTCCAGTTCCTCTTTATTCTCTTGAAGATATGCATGCAAGGTACCTACCTCTTGTTCTAACTTGAAAATTTCATGTGCCTTATCCTTCAAGGCCCGATCTTTATCTTTTAGGGCATCTTGAGAAATCTTCCTTGCTTCCATCTCTTGACCATCTTGATAGCTAATGCTTCTAGCTCCCTCTTGATATTCTTCTTGTCCTTGTGTAGTTGTTCATTCTCTTGAGACAAGGCTTCATTGGTTGCTTCAGATTCCTCAGATCCACTTTGCTTAGACAATTTATCAATGTAGTCTTGAGTCTCATTGAGTTGTTCAAAAATATCTCTTTGGTTGTCCAATGAATGCTTCAACTAATCTTTTAGTTCATTGACCACGCTTTCAGCTTCATTGAGTTGTCTTTTGTATCTTAAACCCTCCATGTTTTCCTTTAAGGATCTACCCAATCTTTTAGGATTCTTTAAGGACACAAGGCTCTAATAAAAATGTTAGTATTATAAGGCATTTAGAGGGGGTAGGAGGGGGGCCAATTAGTGTAACCAAAAATCTGAAACTTTTACTGATTATCTTTCCACTTAACCAACATGCAAATGTGAATATTAAGTAATAATACAACACATACAACATTCACACATTTGAACACATAACACCAATATTTTTTCCATGGAAACCCTTTTAGAGGGAGAAAACCATGTGTGGGGATGATGCCCACAATATTTCACTAGTGCACTTGTAAATCAGCCCTCTTAGGAGCAATTACAACAACCTTTCTGAGGTATGTACCTGGTTAAGAGTACTTATAGTCTGGTTATGAACTACAACAGTTGTATTAATGACTACTTGCCTAGGGGATTTAAAGACTCTAGCTAAAGAGCCACCTTGTTAGAGGATTTTTCACTTCAGATTTATTAGAAACTTTCTCACCCTGTTAGGAGTGACCATTTTAAAGGATTTCTCTTTCCAATCTATTAGAATCAACAAGTAAAGAATGAATTGATATTTGCACTCAATGCATGACAGATCTAATGAATTCTAGATCAATTAAGCTGCTCTAAATACTTTAGTGTCTTGATATTATCTCAAAACATCATCAAAAATCATCACAACAACATCACAAATCTGTATAACATTAATTTATTAACCATTTATATACGTGTTCTAGCTTGGTGCTAGAACTTTAAAATGTTTTACAAGTCGGTGCTCAAATCCAACTTATCATTATGAGTGAGTGCACCAAAATCAAAATTGAACATCTTTGATGTTGGCCTAAAATATTAAAATCTAAAAACTTGTCAGCTTGACACAAACATTTAACCACAACACCAATCTAACGAACTGTGTCCATCGATACACTATCTTTTGTTCCAGTTTCAATTCAGTCTTAAATAACTTTCAGAATACTCCAAAATAACTTATGCGATCATAGGAATAGATAGATATACCTTTGTAGATGTTAAATATATGACCATGCACCTTAAATCGATCATCTTCTCTATAAATAATTCATTATTTCTTGCTTTATACACTATCACTAGTTGACTGAACACTTAGTTAATTCTTTAATTTGATCGTTCATTACCATCAAAAAATCTATTTTCTTGACACAAAAAAAAACATGTTGCCAGCAATGAAAACACCACTGTTAGAAACTACAATTGAAACAATTGTTATATTGTCATTTATGTCAAACCTTAAATAGTGAGACAGTTTCTATCTAGTAAAGTACCATATCTTTTGATTGATGAAGAGGATTTGAAAAGAGGAGATAACAAGAAGACCTAGTGAAAGGTTGAGTTATGAGAAACTATATTGGGTACTTGATTAGTTGGCGCATTGGCAAGGTAATGTGTTTTTTTATCTATAATAATAAGTGAAGAAGTTAGATTTTTTGAAGCTTAGAAGAAATGAGGAAAGAAAGTTTGAAAGCTTAGGCTTAACCAAGAAAAAGAACAAAAGATTAAGAAACTTTAGTGTAAGCTAAGTGATGCTAGTGTTGACTGATTGCTAGTATAAGCTGAGAAAATTTAGTGTCAACCAAGCATCGGTAATTACCGAGTATCAGAGTATTAATCGAGTGAAGAAAGTGATTGCTGAGAAGAATAGTTTTAGCGATGACCGAGTAGAAGGATACAGTGATGATCGAGTGTCAGTATTTTCTAGTTTATGAAGGAATTGAGATTCCAAGCCGACATAGTTGAATTCTTGGAATATGTAAAATGTGTTGAAGATAAGGATGAATGAATTGGAGTATTTAATGCATAGTAAATAATTTTCTTATGGATTCAAAGAGAAGTTTTGAGAAGTATCTAGAAGGATAAGGAGGAGAATGAAATGTTAGAAGGATTCGATGAATCTGACCTAAACCTAAGATCTACAGAGATGATTAAGAAGAAATAGATTAAGCTACCTAATCAAGGAGGTATAAGGATGACCTAATTGTAGGTTATGTAGAGAGAGAGGTTGATATTGTTGATTAGCGAACCTAAGTAGAAGGCTGAGAAGAGCTGAACAAAGTTGTGGTGATTAATTGAAAGATTTCTAAGAAGGTTAGAGATGGAGATGAAAATGAAGGCCAGTTAGTAGATCAACATTTGAGCTACATTGGATCTATATTTGTAAAGTGAGTTGTTTGTATCAGATCAGATCTAGTGTTACTTTCTAACCATTGTATCAGTTAAAATCCTTTAATCAAGGTTGATCTAACAGTCATTTGTAAACCCTTTAATCAAGGTGACATTCTAATGGGATATTCTTAAGACCTCTAACAAGGCCACTCCTAATAGGGTGATTAAATCCTTTAACAAGGTCACACCTAATAGTGTGTATTGTAACCTTTAATAGGGATGGCTCCTCATAGAGCTCATTTTAGAAGAGTGAAAATTTGGTAGCATGTTACTAGTGATTTATGAATTAATCACACAAGTAGACTTATTTGATACTACATTTTGATGCTTTATGGTTTTCTGACACTTTATATTATGGATTTTATCACCATAGAGGTTAGATGCACATTATGTTATGTTTATTCTGATGATTATAGTGATATCATTATGGATTCTACTTGTGTGATTAATTCAGTTGTATGAATGTTATGATGTCATGATGATGTTTAATTTTGCAAATAAATTATTTATGCAATGATTATTGCTACGAGCTTAAATAAGTGATGAAATGGTATATTACATGATGAGTTGTATGTATGTCATAGATAAATTATTATGCCATGTGAATTATGACTTAATTGGGGATATTGTAAATGAATTATTTTGATCATGAATGTTATGAATTTACATGTATATTTCCTTGGACTACTGATATTGGATTTTAGTGTGCAGGGAATTAGACCATGGTAAATTCGGGGAACCAAAGCATAGACTTATGTTATTTAGTTAGCCAAGGTTGCATTTAATAAGAGACAAAACCTCAATGTATCATATTTTATTTGTGAACATTATGTGCATGTGTGTATTTAATTAATATGTTAAATTGTAAATGTAAATTGTTTTGTGAATGCTCTAGTGGACATGCCGCATTGCTTGTGATGTGTTATTCATGTTGTCTCACTTGACACTTGTATGTGTACTTATGGCCATGACATGTCCACTTGAGGATTGAATGCACATCAACCTAGGATAGTACCATGAGGATCCCCATGTGAAATTCCTTGGTTAGGGAGCTTGAGGCAGTGTCAACTCAAGGATTTCAAAATTGAACCTGTCATGAGTATTTAGAGGGTTAAAAAGGTGCCTAGGGGTGTGTTTAGGCCATTTTTAGTTGTCCCACTTGATATGCACCTATGAGTAAGTGTCATTTTTCACTATAGGACAACCCATAGTTGACCAAAAGACCCATCCAAAAGTTAATTTTCTAAGATGGACGAAAATCAACTTTTGGGACCAAGTTTTGGAAAGAACACCACCCATTAGAAAGGTAGTCCTTACTCCACCTTTTTTAGCTTACCTTTTTAAGAGGCCATTGTTAGTAACCCTGTAAGGAGCTTAGGGAAGACCACCCAATGGGAAGGAAACCTTATCCCTAGGGGTTTGTGGGAAGTTGTGTGGAGGCCTTTTTAGAGGGGACTCTTCTTTTGGAAGAGTTTGAACACCCACTCTCTAACTTAGAGACTAAATAATTTTGGAGGAACTTGGATAGGAGAAAAAGCTTGGACAAAAGGATCTCATCTTCAACTCTCTCACCATTATTGATTGGACTTAGGATGGTGGCTCCTTTTGAAATCTCTTGGAGATGAAAATTGTTTTTGTGTATGTAATATTGTAATTTATGTTCTTCATATTCTTGTTGTTGAGAGTATGATGTGCTTGCAAGATTAGTAGTTGTATATGTGAAATTTGTACTTGTTTTGGTGCAAGATATGTTGTGTTATAAATGTGAAGTTTTAAGTTTTAGATTTCTTATTTTGTGAAGTTGTTATGGGAGTCTCAAGGCCACACTCACCCATGGGGGGAAGAGTAGCCTTGGGGGTGAAGGGTTTTTCTTTCTTTGGACATCAATGGGTGTAGAGTCTCTCCTTGGTAAGGAGAAGGAAGAAAACATGGAAGTATGAGCTCCATGTAGCCATTTCTCTTTTATTATATTGGGGGTCATAAGGGATTTGTATGGCTTGATTGCCTTGGGGGACATAAGGGATTTTGATGGGCTTGTGAGAATGTGGTTAAGATGTGTATTGGGGAAAGCCATGTGTGGGCTTGTCTCATGTTTTGAAATGAGCTTTCTCCCCTTGGTATTTAGTCCACCTTCACCCCAAGATTTGGGTCATTGTGGGACCTATTGTTTATATCCTTGGATGGGAGTTTATGTGCTTGTTGTGTTATTTATGTTGATTGTATTTGTAAGTATGATAACCCATCTATGTGCTGGCCTTGGTTGGGAGGTAAGCTTCCCATGGTCTCTTCAAATTTTGTTTGCAGGTTTGAAGCCTTTGGTTTCTTGAGAGAATGCAGATTTGTGAAGCATAAGAGAGCTTGTGGAGGATAGTTTACAAGGCCCTATGTGTGATCTTGTATAAATGTAAAATCCATGAGGGACCCTTGCTTTGTATAATTTGTAATAAGAGGTATTGTTGTATATTTGGTTTCAATCCCTAGTTTATCTTTATTCAAATGAAAGTGTATTATTCTATGTCAAGTTCAGTTTTCTTGACAAATGAAACAAGTATGTTGCTATTTGAAATAGTTGTATGTATATGACTTCAAAAGAATATAAGCATAAATTTTATTCCATGGCAAAATATTCAGATTCAAATATATATATTGTATATACTATTTTTGCAATGAGGAAAATAGTCTTTTAAAAACAAAACTGATTCCTATTTATTCAATTTTCAAAGAAAGGTTCTCCACTAGTTCATTTTAAGTTGCAATGAAAATGATAGATTAACTTATTTTGGATCTTTGGATGTATAAAGCTTTAGTGTAGTATTTTTTTGTTAATATATAGTTCAAAATCTGTTATTTTAATTAATGTTGTTAATATATATATATATATATATATATATATATATATATATATATATATATATATATATATATATATATATATATATATATATATATATATATATATATATAGTAGTTACTTTTAAATTAGTGTTGTTTTTAGTTAAATAGGTTATTTAAAAAAAAAAAAAAAAATTTACTTCTCAGAATATGGAGTAAAAATTAATTGTATTTATTACTGATGCATGTGCTAGTTTAGTATTTTAAATTCAGAATGAAAAGTTATTATATTTTCAAAAAAAAGAAGTTTATTTCATTTAGTTTTCTGGATTGAGTATATTTATTTCATAAACTAATGAAAACGCATTATTCTGATTTCTTTTTATAAAAAAATAAATAAATACCTACATATATTTTAAGCATGTGCATTTTCACCTTATTTCATTCCATGAAATATATATATATATATATATATATATATATATATATATATATATATATATATATATATATATATATATATATATATATATATATATATATATATATATATATATATATATATATATATATATATACACTAAGGCTTTTAGAAAAAAAAAAAACATGTTACACTTTATATAAAAAGGAAATCTGCATTGTATATGTTCCTTTAAAAACAAAAAGGGAGAAATTTAATTTACTTTTTTAATACTAAATTTTAAAAAAATTATAAACAAAAAAAATATATCCATTTTAAAGTAATTGTTTTTTTTTAATAAAAATAAAACTATATAAAAAAATAAAACTATTTTTTAAAAAAAAAATTAAAAAAAAAACATTGGGGGGCCCGTGGCAGCACAACCATGGGTCGAGGCCCGTGACTATGCTGCCATGGCCGTAGCAGAGCCACAGCTTGGCCACAGTGCGAGCCATGGGGACGTGGGTTGAGCCACGGCTCCCCCCCTACATCATATTTTTAATTTTATTTAAATTTTTTTTAAAGAAAAAAAAATAAAGGAAAATGACTATGGTTTATTCAAAACCACAAACACAAAAAAGCGTGATGTCCATACTCAGATTTGCATTTTGTTCAAAAAAAAAAGAAAGAAAATTAGGAAGATGTTTTTACCTTATTGTTTTGGGCAGATCCAGCATGTTTTGGGCTTTCTCTTGTGGGTATATACACATAAGTACATACATGTATATACACCAAAAAAGTGTATGTACGTATATACATTCATGGGTATATGCCCATTTTCCTCTTACTTCTTATCTTGCCACTCTAATCCTCAAAGCTCCATACTTGCAACACCAAATAGTGGTGGAAGAAAAAATAAAAAAAGCCAAACCCATTAGGGTTTGGTTGGGAGAGATTTTAAGGGGAAAATGAAGTTTTTGGGACTTTTATTTTTCCCTCTAGCCCTAATTTTGGGATTAGGGTTAGGGGTTGGAGGATAAAGTCAAACCCCATTTGAAGCTTCTCCTCATCTTCTTTTTCCCCCCAAATCTCTTTTTGGACATTTTACTTATTTTATTAACTTAATGTGTCTTTTAAATTATAAGTGAATAAATATTTATTTTGAAAGGGATTAAGAGATGGATTGTTGATAAGGAACATTTGGCAAAAAATATTAGTAAAATGAATTTAGATAATTAATTTATTTTATTCAAATGAAGGAAATCATGTTGTAGGAAATTACAATTTATTTAGATTAAATTTTATTTAATCTTTGGTTTAATATTTTATGAGACACTTTCTTAGCATTAGAATTAGTTTAATATGTTAATCACTTGATTAAACCTAAGATTAAACTAAAGTTTAAAGAAAGGACTTTGGATTTATTAAATTATATTAATTACCTTGGTAAATGGGAACTAATAATCTTGCTACTATAGCTATTTATGAATGCCAATATAAGGGAATGTTACGACAATTTCATGAGACAACCTTCACATCAGAGAACTTAACTTTAGTAATTAAAACCTTATGAAAACTATAATATTCCAATTATGCTAACACGTAGAAGTCAACTACGTTAGATTAATAATTGCAATATAATAAGTTGACCTCACCCATAATAGTTTTACACTTTTAATAATTATATTCATCGTGGAAGTTCAAGATCCATTAACCTTTAATCAAATCTTTTTATTTTAACCTATCGAGTTAGACAACCTTCTAATAATAATAGAATATAATTCTTTAAAAAAAAAAGTTGGTGTGTTTTTGCTTGTAGAAATATGGGCATGACAATGGACTACAAGATTATGTTACTGATTATATTCTATAGAGACTGTGTGGATAGTTGAATATATCTAAGTTGGTTGAAGTATTTCAAAGTTCAATTGGTACATTTGGAACTGAGGATAACTGATTCACTCCCCTCTCAGTTATTCTAAAATCATTCTAACAATTGGTATCAGAGCTTGTGGTTCTTGTAAGGAAAATTTTGAAGGTACTTGAAGCTAAAGATCAAGATGTACAAAAAGGAGTTACCAAAGCTGAACAAGGAGAACTTCCCTGCCTGGAAAATTTTGATGAAGTTACACCTAGCTAGATTTGGTGATGTAGCGAAATACTATGTGGAACATGAATACATAACAATATTGACATCTTTGACATCCCAACAGATGAAGGAGAAGCAAGAACACAATCAGGGAATGTTGGAGATTGCATCAACCCTAAGTTATCCTGAATTTGAAGACATCAAGGACTCTACCAATGCAAAGAAAATGTGAGACACACTGACAACTATCTATGGTGGAGACACAAATGTGCTAAGAGCCAAATATGAAAGCTTGAGACGTAAATTTGATAAAATGAAAATGTTAGAAGGTGAAACTATTGTTCAATATTGTGCTAGAGTTAAAGAGGTAGTGAATGCTATTAGAGGAGCTAATGGAAACATTGATGATGAAACTATTATTAAGAAGGTTTTGAGAACCCTACTTCCCATTTATGCTATACGAGTTTCTGCAATACAAGAATTGAGATGTTCTCTTCGTAAAAATTTAACTTTGGAAGGTCTTGTTAGTAGATTTACTACTTTTGAGTTGTCAAATTTTGATAATTTCACTACTCATAATATTGAATCTGCATTCAAATCTCAACTAGTTCTTCAACTGTCTAAGAAAGAAAAAGAAATATGTGTGAACAGTTACAGTGAGACTTCTGATGATGATCTTGATGATCTTGAGGCACTCATGGCTACAAGACTACCAAGAGGAAAAGGAAAATTAAATGGTACACTTCCTATAATCTGTTTCTCATGTAGTAAAGTTGGTCATATTATAGCAAGATGCCCTGACAAGAATGATAAGGATGAAAGAAGGGAAAGAAAGTACAAAGACAAAAGGGATGATAGAGATTACAAAAGGTATAAGGACTTAAAGGGTAAAGGTAAGAAGTCTTGTTATATTGTTGAAGAAGAAACTGACAGTGAATTTGATGAGTTTGATGATTATGATGTAGAAGTTGTTTATGTTGCTATGAAAGATGATTCTGATGAAGTTGAGAAAACTACACTTATTTCATATGTTAGTAAAGGTGATAGATGGATAATTGATAGTGGTTTCTCACATCACATGACTAGTGATAAAAGTAAGTTTGAAACCTTAAATCATTACAAAGATAGTAGTGTTAAGTTTGGTAATGATACACCATGTATTCTGAAAGGATAAGGATCAATAAGATTGACTGATAAGATCAGATGTGACAATGCTTATTGGGTTGAAGGACTTAACAATATTTTTTTGTGTGGTTCACAATTAAATAGTTCTGGTTACTGAGTTGAATTCCATCACAAAAAGGCTAAGATATTTGATGCCATTGGTGAACTAATTGGAAGTGGAGAATAAATAAGAGGTAATTTTTTCTATCTAGACCTATTTGATGAGACATGTTTGTTTGGATAATTTGATGATGTATGGTTATGGCATAAGAGGTTGTGTCATGTGAACTTTGATAATTTGGTAAGCCTTAGTAAGATGAAAAGAGTAAGAGGGTTACCAAGAGTGAAGAAACCTAATAATGTGATGTGTAAGCAATGTCAAGTGGGAAAAATGACAAAGTCTAGTTTCAAGATAAAAACATATACTTCTAATGATATTTTGGAATTGGTTCATACTGACCTTTGTGGACCTATTGGAGTACAAAGTTACTATGGTGATAAATATTTCATTTTTTTGTTGATGATTATTCTAGAATGATGACTATGATGTTTCTTAAAGACAAATCTGATGCCTTTCAGTTGTTTAAGTGGTATTTGGAAAAAGTTAAGAAAGAAACAGGTAAAATCTTGAAATGTCTGAGATCTAATAGAGGAAGAGAGTTCATATCTAATGAGTTCAACATATTTTTCAATGATAGAGGAATAAAGAGAAAAATGTCACCACCAAGGACCCCTCCACAGAATGGTATAGTAGAGAGAAGGAATAGATCAATCATGGATCATGCTAGAACACTGATGATAGAGAAAAATGTTGTAAAAAAATACTGGAGAGAAGCTGTAGGTACAAATGTCTATACCTTGAACCAAGTACAAGTCAAGAAAGGTACAAATGCTACACCTTTTGAGTTATGGCATGGTTATGCACCTAATGTGAAATACTTTAAAGTCTTTGGAATCAAATGTTATATACTAAAGGACAATATGAATCAAAAACTTGATGCTAAAAGTGATGAAGGCATATTCCTAGGTTATTTCACTAAGAGCAAAGCTTATAAGTGTTTGAATTCTAACACTAACAAAGTTGTGCAAAGTGCAAATGTTAGAGTTGATGAATATGCATAAAAGAATGAAGTTTCAAATGCAAGAAGGAACATGAAGATTATAGATATTTTGTATACATTGAAGAAGGAGATGCCAACAATTTATCTGGAATAGAGACCAAAGCTATTAAGAAACAACAAGAACCTTCCGAATCATAAAAAGTTGTTGAACAACAGGAGGAAACTGCCGAGAAATTAGAAGAGGAAGCAGAGATACAAAATGAACCTGAAATGGATTTTCAAGATGAACCTGAAGATTGACAACAAGAATAAATAAGACCAGAGCCTACACTAGCACAGTATGTGAGAAGACATCATAAGCCAGATCAAATCATTGGAGAAAAAGAGTCTGAAGTGATGCCAAGAAGTAAGTTACAAAAAACAACATGCTTATTATGTGAATTTGAGCCTAAAATAGTGAAAGATGCTTTGGATAATGAAGATTGGATTCAAGCCATGAATGAAGAAATTGAGAAGATAGAAAATAACAAAAAATTGGACACTAGTACCTAGACCAGAGGACAAGAATGTTATTAGAATAAAGTGGGTGTTCAGAAATAAGATGAATGAACATGAAGAAGTCACATGGAACAAATCTATATTGTTATGAAAAGGGTATGCACAAGAAGGTGTTAGGAATAACAATCCATAATACAACTGAGAGGGGGGGGGTTGAATCAGTTGTATGACAGAATATTAAACTTTAAACTTTAAGCTCATAATTATTAGATCCAATGAACACAATGAATGCCAACACAATAAAACAATATTTTGGTTATGGGGAAACCCTGTTAAAGGTAAAAACCCCGGTGGGAATTAGCACCTACTAATGATGTACTGAGAGTATAGTAATCCTTGTTAGAAGATATAGCCCTATTAGGAGCTTATTGAAACATTATAGTACATAGTCCTTGTTAGAGGACAGACCCTATTAGGAGTCAAGAACAATAGAGGGCTCACTATCCAAAAAAGGTTAAATCCACCTTCAGAACTTAGTAGTTCACAATAGGTGTATATGAAGAAATACAAAATCTTTGAACTATTTACCATCAACTATCTTTTCTTGATTAGTTCCAATGAATCCCACTAGTAATCCTTTACTCTACATATAGCAGACACAAGTTCACAACATTCACAACCTCCTTATTTCACATATATTCCATCCACATATCTTTTCCAAAGAAAGTACCTTTCATTTATACCTTATTACAATTTACCAAGATCAGGTCAGCCCATAAGGCTTTCCTACTTACAAATAATTACATAAACCCTTGCTAAGATACACACGGTATCTATAAAAATAATAATATGATTACATTACAACAATTAGGGACTGACATCCTTGATTTATGCTTGCCAAACAAAACACATGCTTCATTCCCTGGGTCAACTTCAAAATAAGCCATCGCCAGAGCACACATCATAGATGACATCACCAATCACTCTATACCTTGTGCTGACCAATGAGAATCAATTAGTACCTCTTCCATCATCCTTCAAGTTCACATACCTTGAATCCAATCCCTCTAAAAGATATATCAAAATCTTAGAGACTAACTCTGTCAATTCTTACTGTCATAGTCCAGTGACCAATCTTTACCAGAATAGTTGTAACTCTCTTAATATGCACAACTTAATGATGCAATCTCAGATATAAGATCACAACATCCTCCTGAGCTCTCATCTAACTTCATAGCACCTAAAACATCCACACACCGTCCGTACACTGTGATTACCAGTCTGGTTCCTTCATAGAAGCATATGTTGACATCAGTGACAAAACATAAATGACAACAGTATGAGTGCCCATTCAGTAACGTAGTGATTAAACATATTAAATGTCTCAATCACTACCCATGCATTATCAATATCCAACAATCTCCCCCTTTGGCATTGATGTCAACATATTGGAAAATATTATCCCAAAGTTATATCAATCCAAAGTCCTTCAACTGAACAATCTCCCCAAACAGTAGAGATTTTCTCATAGCAACATTCCCCTTTTGACAGCAATGGCAAAGGGTGCCATGAGCCTTCAAATGCCTTCACATATAAACTTTCTTCTATGATCACTCCCCTTGAGGAGTAGATCCCTACATCCAGTCCAGAAAATGATAAGGCTCTAAATACTTTTGGACTGATGCATCTCTACATCATTTAGTTCTGACTAGGAGGGGGCTGAACCCCTAGCATACCTCTGAGATATTCAAAGGTATCTTTCGGTAGTGGCTTTTTGAAGATGTCTACAATCTTCTCTTTTGTACTGATATATTCTAATTTGATTTCTTTTTGTGCCACCTTGTCTCTCAAGAAGTGATACTTGGTAGAAATATGTTTAGTTTTGGAATGCATCACCAGATTCTTTGACATGTTTACTATACTGGTGTTGTCACAATGAATAACCATAGGTTCTTCAAAAGTTATTCCAATGTCTGTCAAAATTTGTTTCATCCAAATAATATAAGTGTAGTTTATAGCAATAACAACATACTCTGATTCGGCAGTAGATTGTGCTATACAATCTTGTTTCTTACTTAGCCAAGAAACCAACTTTTTCCCAAGAAAAAATGCACCACCACTGGTACTTCTTCTGTCATCAATGTTTCCTACCCAATTAGCATTAGTATAGGCATAAAGTTCAAAGGTATCATTCTTTTCATACCATAAACCATAGTCTATGGTTCCTCTGAGATACCTCAGTATCCTTTTCATAGCAGCTAGATGTGTCTCTTTAGGTTCTACCTGATATCTAGCCACAATTCAAACAACATTAGCAATATCTGGTCTGGTATGAGTCAGATATTGTAGCCCTCCAAGCATTGATCTATACAAAGTTTGAAAAACACATTTTGATTCATCATCAATTGTTAGCTTGTTTCCAGTCACCATAGGTGTTCCTACTAGTTTACAATCTTCCATACCAAATTTCTTAAGAAATTCTTTGAGATACTTGGTCTGAGAAATGAAAATACCATTCTCATTCTGAGTTATTTGTAGTCCAAGGAAGAATTGCATTTCACCTATCATGGACATCTCAAATTCACTTTCCATTTCTTTTGCAAGCTTTTTACATAGATCATCATTACCTCCAAAGATAATATCATCCACAAATACTTCTATTATCAGGATTCCATCTTTAGTAGTTCTTAAATACACATTATTGTCCACATTACCTTTTCTGAATCCAAGTCCAAGTAGATACTTGTCAAACCTTGCATACCAAGCCCTAGGAGCTTGCTTCAACCCATATAGGGCTTTCTTCAATTTGCACACCATGTCTTTGTCTTCGCATAGAGGAGATCCATTTGGTTGTTCTATGTATACTTCTTCTTCAAGATCTCCATTCATAAATGCAGATTTAACATCCATCTGATACACTTTGAAGTTTTTGTGTGCAGCATAAGATAGGAATAATCTTACTACCTCTATTCTAGCAACAGGAGAAAATGTTTCTTGAAAGTATATACCTTCTTGCTGTGAGTATCCCTTACACACAAGTCTTTCTTTGTTCCTTACAACTATTCCTTCTTCATCCATTTTGTTTCTAAAGACCATTTTGTTCCTATAACATGTTTATTTTTTGGTCTTGGAACCAATTCTCAAGTATTATTTTTCTGTATCTGATCCAATTCTTCTTTCATGGCATTTATCCAAGATTCATATTTAAAGGCTTCATCTATAGTTTTTGGCTCAACTTGAGAAATCAAACAAATTTCTTCTCTAGCTTTAGATCTAGTTAACACTTCCTGACTGGTATTGCCAATAATTTGATTTTCAAGATGGTTATTTTTTACATACCTTAGAGTTTTAGGAGTTTTGGTGGTCTTGCTTGTTTCAACATCACAAGCCTCTTTTTCACTTTCTTCCTCAACAAGTTCTTCTTCTTTGGCAATAGTAGGGGTTTCTTTCACTTCTGATATCTAACTGATGTTATACATTCTTTCTTGTATCTAAAATTTCTCATCTATTCTTACATTGTTACTTTCAACCATCTTCCTTAATCTTAGATTGAAACATTTGTATGCCTTGCTTTTAACAGAGTAACCAAGGAAGATACCTTCATCACTTCTAGCATCAAATTTCCCTATCTCATCATCCCTCTTGATGTAACATTTGCTACCAAAAAATTTTTAGTATTTTATAGTAGGAGTATGATCAAACCATAGTTCATAGGGAGTCTTACTTGTGCCATCGTGCTAGACCCTATCCAAACTATGGGGGCTAGATAGAACTATAGGGGCAACACATAGTAGCGATAGATGTCATGCATTCTTTCTTGTATCTAAAAATTCTCATCTATTCTTACATTGTTACTTTCAACCATCTTCCTTAATCTTAGATTGAAACATTTGTATGCCTTGCTTTTAATAGAGTAACCAAGGAAGATACCTTCATCACTTCTAGCATCAAATTTCCTGATCTCATCATCCCTCTTGATGTAACATTTTCTACCAAAAATTATGAAGTATTTTACAGTAGGAGTATGATCAAACCATAGTTCAGAGGGATTCTTACTTGTGCCATCTCTAATTTGAATTATGTTTAATGTGTACACTACTATTCCAACAGCCTCTCTCCAATGTACATGAGATACATTTCCTTCAATCAGCATTGTCCTGGAAGCATCAAGTATAGTTATGTTTCTTCTCTCTACTATCCCATTCTGTTATGGTGTCCTAGGAGTAGATGTTTGTCTTTTTATCCCATGCTCTTCACAGTATGAATTTATAAATCTGATGTAAACTCTCCACCTCTGTCTGATCTTAAACACTTAATTTTCAGTCCTGATTCATTCTCTACTTTTTGTTTAAACAACTTGAATTTTTCAAATGCTTCTAGTTTCTCTCTTAAATAAGTAACCCAAATCATTCTAGAAAATTCATCAACAAAGAGTATAAAATACCTTTCAACATAGTATGACTTTGTTCTTGTAGGCCCACATAAATTTGTATGTACTAGATCCAACTTTCCTTTTGATGTAAATGTTTTTCTTTTATGACTACTTTTAGTTTGCTTTCCCATAACACATTCTCTGCATATAGTGTTAGAAGGTTTCACAATCTTTGGTAGATCTCTTACTGCATTAGCCATACTTGCCTTCACAATGTTATCAAAGTTAACATGAAAAAATCTTGTATGCCATAACCAACTATCATCTACCTTCGCAAGAAAACAAGAGGCTCCAAATGTGTTTAGTTCAAATACATTACCTCTAGATCTTGAACCGGTACCAATAAGTTTTCCTTCCTTGCTTCTGATAAAGCATTTACCATTAATAAAAATTAACTGAAATTTTTTATCCATTAACTGTCCAACACTCAACAAGTTATGTTTTAGTCCTTCAACAAGTAGTACATTGTCTATATTAGTCTTTCCATCTAGAGTGATGGATCCTACTCCTATGATGGATTTTGGGAGATTGTCCCCAAACCTTACAACGCCTCCATCATAATTTACTAATTTAAAAAACTTGTTCTTATCACTAGTCATGTGATGAGAATATCCACTGTCAATTATCCATTCAGTTTTCTTGTCAACATGAGATACTAAGGCTTTTTCCTCATGAACTGGTTCATCTTTAATAGAGACAAATCCAATCTCTTCATTGTCTAAATCATCATCATCATCAAAGATTCCTTCACTAGCATAATAACATTCTTTGTCTCTTCTAATCTTTTCATAATCAAGTTTGTACTTAGGAATTCTTGTAGGACATCTAGATGCAAAATGACCTATCTTATTGCATGAAAAACATTTCAAAGGTAATTTGTCTTCAAATTTTCCCTTACCTCTTTTCTCTCTTCTAGCTATCAGTGCAACAAGTTCTTCCATCTTCTTTTCTTCTTCCATTATCTTCTCCCATTCCTCAACATACTCACCAAGCTCTTCTTTCAAGTCTTCTTTTCTTGTGCTCAGAAGTGCAAATACTTTCTTGTGTGTAGATGCCCTAAATGCAAATTCAACGTTAGGAATAGCTTCTCCTAGTTCCATAGCTTCAAAGGTGGTTAAATTTGTAATCAACATCCCTCTACTAAAGTTTTGAGTCAGGGGTATAGTTTCTTGAATTGACATTGCCTTGAATTTGTAAGTGGGAGTTAGAGATCTGAGAATCTTTGCAATGATTTCATCTTCATCATAAGTGCCTCCACAATTTCTAATTCCAACTACAGCTTATGTAACCCTTTGAACATAGGCTCTAATGCTTTCATCTTCATTCATTTGCAGCTTCTCCATCTTGGTCTTCCAGTTTTGCAATTTCTCTTGTTCGGTATACTTGTCTCCTTCATAGAGTGCCTCTAGTCTATTCCAAATATCATGTGCCAAATCTAGATCTTTAATTTTAGTAAACTCACCCTCAGATAGTGGACTGATCAATGCTTCTCTTGCAACCATGTTGCATGAAAATAACTTATTTTCATCTTCATCAGCTATTTCCAAGTCATTCTTAGCTTTCAGAGATTCCTTCTTCTTCACAATCATCAAGTAGTCTATGCCCATGCATAGCAGATGTGTTCGCATCTTGTTCTTCCAACTGTCAAAATTTTCAGGATCAAACTTAGGACTTTCCTTCCTATAGAATTTCATTTCCAAGATCACCTCAAGCTGTTAAGATTTCTCTCTGAGGACCACAAGCTCTAATACCAATTGTTAGGAATAACAGTCCACAATACAACTAAGAGGGTTGGTGAATCAGTTGTATGAAAGAATATAAACTTTAAACTTTAAGCTCATCAATATCAGATCCAATGAACATAATGAATGCCAACACATAACACAGTATTTTGGTTATGGGGAACCCTGTTAAAGGTAAAAACCCTAGTGGGATTTAGCACCCACTAATGATGTACTGAGAGTATAGTAATCCTTGTTAGAAGATATAGCCCTATTAGGAGCTTATTGAAACATTACAGTACATAGTCCTTGTTATAGGAAAAACCCTATTAGGATTCAAGAACAATAGAGGGCTCACTACCCAAGGCTCACTACCCAAAGAAGGTTAAATCCAACTTCAAAACTCACTAGTTTGCAACAGGTGTATATGAAGAAATACACAATATTTGAATTGTTTACCAGCAACTGTCTTTGCTTTATCAGTTCCAATGAAGTCCACCAATAATCCTCTACTCTACATACAAAAAACACAAGTTTGAAACCTTCACAACCTCCTTATTTCACATATATTCCATCCATATCTTTTCCAAAGAAAAGACCTTTTATTTATACCTTATTACAATTTACCAAGATCAGGTCGGCCCATAAGGATTTCCTACTTATAAACAATTACATAAAACCTTGCTAAGATACACATGGTATCTATAAAAATTCTATAATGATTACATTACAACAATTAGGGACCGATATCCTTGATTTATGCTTGCCAAACAAAACGCACGCTTCATTCCCTGAGTCAACTTCAGAATAGGCCATCACCAGAGCACACATCATAGATGACATCACTAATCACTCCATACCTTGCACTGACCAATGAGCATCCATTAGTACCTCTTCCATCATCCTTCAAGTTCACATACCTCGAATCCAATCCCTTTTAAAGATATATCAAAATCTCAGAGACTAACTCTATAAATTCTTACTGTCACAGTCTGGTGACCAGTCTTTACTAGAATAGCTATAACTCTCTTAATATGCACAACTTAATGATGCAATCTCAGATATAAGATCACAACATCCTCTTGAGCTCTCATCTAACTTCATAGCACCTAAAATATCCATACACCATTCGTACACTGTGATTACCAGTCTGGTTCCTTCATAGAAGCATATGTTGACATTAGTGACAAAATAAAAAAGACAACAGTATGAGTGCCCATTTAGTAACGTAGTGATTAAACATATTAAATGTCTCAATCAACACCCATGCATTAGAAATATCCAACATAAGGCATTGAATATGGGGAGACATTTTCTCTAGTTGCTAGATTGGAAGGAGTTAGAACTCTACTTGCATATGTAGCTTACAAAGAATTCAAAATGTATCAAATGGATGTCAAATCTACATTTATGAATGGAATACTGGAAGAAGTATATATTGAAAAACCAGAAGAATTTTTTGATTCAAGCAAGAGGAACATGGTTTGTAAGCTACACAAAGAACTATATGGATTGAAACATGCCCCTAGATCACGGTATGAGAGATTGCATAATTACTTGGTCAAGATTGGATTTACAAGAACAAATGACAAAAATAATATGTACTTGAAGACTAAAAAAGGTAAAGGGATATTGTTAGTGATAACCTACAAATGATTGAATATCTTGATGGAATGAATGGACAAGTAAAATACATTTATTAAATATCACCAAGCTACTAAAGTAATATTTAAGGCTATTAAATCAGTCAATGCATTGTCATTGATGTCAACTAGTTTTGACTATACTTATCATAATGGTTACAAATATTTGAAGAAGAAAAATGTTAAAGGAATGAGATATCTACATGAATATGAGATGGATATGAAAGATATGGCTATGGTATACATTGGGTAACTTATTGATGAGTGTATGGCATCATGTTGTTGACTTGATTGTATTGAATGATTTTGTTATGTATTGAAGATCAAAACTAAATAAGTTCTAATTACTAGAAAAAATAGGTTTTGAAGGGACCCGAAACCCTTTACAAATCAAGTACCAAAAGATCAGAAGGTGAGATCATAACATCAAAAAGAGGCACACAACATCGAATTTCCCAAAAAAGGGACTACAAAGCTAGTGACATAAGGAACAAAACAACATTCCAAAAGACAACAGAAAACACAAAAAACTAGTATAGAAACTAGCCTAAGCATCTGCATACATAACCCTTTCTTTTTCATCTAGAGTCTTCTCCATTTTGGCCTGGATATTGTCCATCTAACCAATGACACTTTTTAGCTCCTCAACATTCTTCTTCATAAGAGGGAATTTTCTCTTGTTTCTCCCGCGGGTTCTAGAACTAGGGCCTCCGCTATCCACCAGGGGATCATTTTTGTGATCATTGTCCTCCTCTGGAGCTTTATCCAATAGATTAACCAAGGCCTTGAGGTTGGTGCTAAAGGATTTTATTCTATCCATGCTATGCTGGAGGATTTTAGTAAGATTTTTATCCACTTGATCCATTCTTTCATTAATGTCTGTAGCAGGGGAGTTAGAAGTGCCCTCCTTGAGAAAGGAATCAACTTTTTCTTGAAGGATGACATTATTTGCTTCAAGTTTCCTGCACTGTAGGTGGAGCCTTTTTATCTCATGGAAGCACTATTTTTTGAATCTGAAGGAGTAGAGAGCCTCAACTTTGGTAGTTTGAAGCACACTAGTAGTAACTTCCTCTCTATCATCAAAGTCTTCAAAAAAAATCTTAATGGAGGACTCTCTAACTCTCCTCTCAATGGAATCCTCACTACCATCCTGAATATTGTCTTGAGAGTCCTAGGAAATGGGCACATCACACCTCACACTAGCAACAAAATCATCCAAGATGGGAACCTCCTCTTTGTGAAAATACCTATCCATTTTGTGCTTCCTGGCATACAGAATAGCAGTGTCAACAAGATCTTCAAGACTATGAGAGTTGTGTGCTATGGTTCCTTCCAAATTGCCCCCTTTAGTAGATTTGTCTTTCAACTCAACCACACTTTCCTGAATCTTGTTCTCTAAGTCCTCTTCCTTAGGGTACATCCTTCTTATCAGTACACATTGGATCATAATTAGCTTCTGACGTAGTCAAGGATGGTGGATCCAATGAAGTATAGTCCAACCTTGCAACCAATCAAAAACACAATGAAATAACACAACACAAGAAAATGTTTCAACTCAATTTCCATTAACATGCCCATCTGTAAGGCCTTCTAGGTTAGGGTCAATTACAAACAATAGTAATTTTGCAAGATCAACAAGATCCAATCCAACTCTAGCTAGTCTAGTTCTGAGACAAATCAAAAACTAATGGAAACCCTAAGGAAGATTTGAACTTGTGCTCACAAGCCACCAAGCAATCTCCTTGTCTCCAAGCATGAAAACCACTAACTCTGCTATGACAACTATCAAAAATCAATTTGATCTGCTAGATCTCGCAAGATCCAAGCCTACACTATCTTTTCCACAACTTCACTTTTCCTCTACTATTTTTGACTTCCTCTAAATAACTACCTAAACACTCCTTAAATACTAATCTTCAACCATAAGTCAGCTGGAAGAAACAATTAAATCCTAAGCCAAGTCAGGTTATACTACAAACAAATATTAAATGTAATACAAGTTGGCTCTCAAATAGCCTTACAATTATTTAATTCTCTATGTCGGCCTCTAGATCTACATAGGAGAATGCAAAAAAAGATACAAACAATAAATGCACCAAGACCAGCCAACCAAATCACCAAGAACCCTAGTTGGTAACTAGAACTACCGAGGGCCAGAGAAATAACCGAGCCAGCTAGGCATGACCGAGCAAGCACGTTGACTAAGCACCATGAGCCTCACCGAGTACAAGTTCTACTAAGTGCCAGAGGTTTCACTGAGTTCCTTTAGTGATCGAGCTTCCTTCAATAACCAAGACCGTCAATTAAAGCTACAACCAAGTACCACAGAACCAAAACAACACACCTCCATGCAGATTCACTGAGTACCCTAGAATGCCCCTGCATTAGACACCCCAGGTTCAAAAAGATGTTCATATGTGAGAAGAACATCTTCTGAGATTCAGCACAAAAACCCCTAACTGGTTCTTCACATACAAGTCCTCCAACTTTCTACTTTGCATACTCTTCCACTTTAGTTTCCTCTGTCTCTTCAAGTCTTTCCTTGATAACACATAGGCTTGTTCTCCATACTGATCATCCATACCTTTAGGATCCACCAATTTAACTCAACTACCAATACTCAAACTCCTCCTACCGAGTGTTGTATCTAGTGAAGGCATGAGGGAAAACTTCCTGTCATCCTTCTCAATAGTAAAAATGTTCTTCACACAATCATACATAGCTCTACAATCATATTTCCAAGGTCTATCAAGCAATATATGACAACTATTCATCTCCACAATGTCACATAACACAAGATCCTTATACTGGCCAATCTGAATATCAACAAAGCATTGTTCTCTTACTTCCAGAGCATGAACATTTTGCAACTAGCCAATCCTATAAGGACAAGGATGCTTCATTCTTTCCAAACCAAGTTTCCAAACCATGTCCTCAACAACAAGGTTATTAGTACTACCACTGTCAACAATAACATCACAAAGTCTACCTCTAGACTTGCACCGAGTCCTGAACAAGTTACTCCTCTGACAAGGTTCCTCCTTTGTACTGAGCAATGTTCTTCGAACCAGCAAGTTCTTAGATTTAGGTTCATTCTGAATGTTTTCATTTACCACAATAGTTCATTAGTCACCAAGCTTTTCCCATGTACACTCAAAAGAATGGTTCCCTTGTTCACCATAGTTATAGCAAGTACCCTTAAAGATAACTCTGCTTGCCTTCTTCTTTAGTTCTACAGGTTTCTGTTCATCTTCTATAGTTGGTTTATCCTTCACCGAGTGATCAATCTTTTCCTTCCCTTGGGGATTACCATGTTGTTTCCCCTTCAACTTATCTTCTTCCTTTAGAGCATACTAATAAGCATCTTCAACTGAATCAATCTTCAGCATACCAAGCTCATCCTGGATATTGAATTTGAAACCATTCACATATCGAGGTACCTTCTCCTTACCAAGTTCTCTGTGTCTAGACCAAATAGTAAGTTTGAAGAACTCCTCAGAATAGTCTTCAATAGTCAAATCCTTCTATTTTAGATTCTACAATTTCTTAAACAAGTCAAGATCATAGCCAGCAAGTATTAACTTAGCTTTCAATTTAGTCACCATAAACCGCCACTGATTGATCTTCATTTCACCTTCATCTTCTCTATCTCTTTGTAATTCTTTCCACCAAAGAGAAACATGTCCTTTTAACTTAGTCTGTGCCAATCTCACCCAAAGGGGATCTTCAATTTATTCCAGCTCAAAGAAATATTCTAATTCACCAATCCAATCAATCAAGTTCTCGGGTTTCAAAGTACCAGAGAAATTAGAAACTTCCATTCGATAACTATTACTTAATTGAGCTCTAGATCTATGCAATCAACCAGTTCTGTCTTCACTAGATCTGTCTCTCTGGTCATCACCACTAGATCCAATAGCTTCAAAGTCTTCAACAGCTTCCTCATAACCATCCTCAATACCAACATTCTAAGGTACACTAGTCATAACTCTCATGATATTAGTGACCATGTCATTCTTCATCAACTCCATCTCAGATCTGAAATCAGATTTCACCTTCTCTATAATCCTAGATTCCATAGTATCACAGAGATCCACAATCACCCTAGGGTCCAATCTTCTTAGAGGCATCCTTAAAGATAAGAAAACCCTCTACAATAAAACCCTACACCGACCACCTTGTGACAACCTCCAAGTTTTATGCAAGTCAGGTCAACCTGGCACCTTGCATGAACAACTTGTTAATATGATTTAGAACAACAAAGAGGGGAGGTGAATCAGTTTTTCTTAGGTCTAGATGTATAAATAAAATTTTAAACTCTTCAACAACTTAGATCTAAAAACCAATAGATACTCACTCATTAAAGAATGCATATCAAAAACATATAATAGTGCAGTCCACTATCTAATAGTATTTAACTTGCAAAACATAGAAATGTTCAAACCAAAACATTCACACAAGCATTAACACCAGTATTTATAGTGGAACCCAAGTTGGGGAAAACCACTTTATAACATGCTACTAATATTTTCACTCTTTTGAAGTGAGCTCTATGAAAAGCCAACCCTGTCAAAGGTTTACAAACACACTGCTAGGTGTAACTTGGTTAAAGTATTTCAACCACCCTGTTAGGAGTGTGCCTTGTTAAAGGACTTAAGTACATTCCATTAGAATGCAACCTTATTCAAATTATTTATACAATGACTGTTAGGTCAACCTTGATTAAAGGATTTAAACTGATACAATGGTTAGAAATTTAAAACATTGTTTGATCTAAAAACATACAACTCACTTTGCAAATAACAGATCCAATTCTTACATATATATGCTGGCTTACTGACTGTGATCCATTTCCATCTCCATCACTAATCTACTTGGAAATCCCTTCAAGCAATCACAACTCCTTCTGCTTCAGCCTTTTCTACTTATTCACTCAATAACAACAATAAATCCAACATCCTACTTCAACCTCATACTTAGGTTTCCTTAATACCTCTTAAATAGGTCGATCTAACTTTTTTTGCTTAATCTTCTCTGTAGATCTTAGGGTCAGGTCAGATTCATCAAATCCTTCCAACATTATGTTCTTCATCCATCCTTCTAGAAACATCTTGAATATCTTTATGGAATAAAAATAAAGCGGTTTATAGTGCATTAAATGCTTCCATACATTCAATAAATAAAGTCAACATGATTTACATAATCCAAGAATTCAACTATGTCGGTTAGGAATCTGAATTATTCCTCAAATGTAAATTACTATCACTCGGTCAACACTATGTTCAACTCCTCAGTCATCACTGGGTAGCCCGGTCACCACTGAAACTGTTTCCTCGGCTAATACTATCTTCCTCGGCAATAAAATGATGTTTGGTCAACAATGAATTTACTCGACATCTACTGGCTCGATCGACACTAACATCACTCAGCTTAAACTAGATTTCTTCACTTTTTCTCGGTTAAGCCTACTTGTTTAGTCTTATTTCTTACTTAGATAAGAAATACATTATCTTATCACTGTGCCACATAATCAAGTACCCATTGATGTATCAAGATAACTCAACCTTTTCTTAGGTGCTATTGTTATCACCTCTGCCCTAATCCTTCTCAATAATCAAATAGATATAGCACTTTCTTAGATAGCAACAGTCTTACCAATTAAGGTTTGACATCAATGACAATACAATAATTGCTTCAATTGTAGTTTCCAACAATCTTCCTCTTTGGCATTGATGGCAACACCATATGAATAACACATGAATCACCAACCAATCCAAAACTTGTCTGTACATCAGAAATATTTATAATATCCTTAGCTACATTCTAATTCAGAATCTCTTAGCCTTCTTGCATGACCATCCACACTGTAACTTCCACTTGATTTCTTCTATGTTCCTTTCCTCTGAATCTCTCCCTCTTGCTTGATCTTTGATGAAATATTACCATGTGTTTCCATATTATTCATCTCCCTCTTTGACAATAATGCCCAAGTAGGAACTAAAAATATCCATCCTTTAGATGTAGATGTCATCTTGTCAGTTTAGTAACAATATTTCTCCCTCTATCATCTTTTCTTATGACTGATTATCAACTTTGATGTACTTTTCACAACTCTAGACTACTCCTAAAGTGTGACCTTTTTTTGCATCAATTTGTCTGATACTCTTTGCAACATATTTGATGTAGTGCTCCTAGCTTGACTAGGAAGCCTCAATGAGGGGAAGAACCCCTAATTTTCCTCTCAGATATTCATGAGCTTCTTTAGGTAAGGCTTTAGTGAATATGTCTGCTAGTTGTTCCTTTGTATTCACATATTCCATTCTGACCTATTTGTCTTGTACCAACTCCCTCAAGTAATGATACTTGATGGTGATATGTTTGGTCTTTGTGTGCATCACTGGGTTCTTATATATGTTGATAGCACTTGTGTTGTCACAGTAGATGACAACTAGTTTAGTGATATCTTCTTTCATGCACTAGTAAATTTTACCTTAAATGTCGATGAGACTTGGTCAAATTTTCTACAACAATTGGTTGAATAGATGACTAAAACTGTGGTTGATCTTTTTTCATCGATTATTCTACAGGAAAACCAATTATTGAAATTTCAACTTGAGTAGTAGTTGACTTATCGATCGACTCTTCGTCAAACTAATCGCATGAAGCTGGCAGAATTGAGACCAACTTTGGCAAACTTGACGTCGAAATTGTGACTAAATATTCAACCACTATTCAATGAAATTGACGTCGAATGCATAGCATTGTCATCGATTCAACTGGTGTAAAGGTCAAAATTGAGACCATTTTGTCATTGAATTATCCACCCAAGTGCGTCGAAAGGACTGTCGAATGCATAGCATTCTGGTCAAATTTAGTACTGTGTAAAGGTCAAAATTTCGACCAATACTGACTTTTGTTTAAAAAAAATGTGACACCATTTTCAATATATTCCTACTTTTAGTTGAATATATTGCTTGTCTATAGTTAGTATGCATATATGAATCTATGAAGCTTTGATTTAGCTATTTTCTTCTATTTAGCACAATTAGATTATTTCTCAAGTAGGCCCACTTGAGATACATGTCCCTACTCTTTTTTTTCATGTTAGCATAGATAATTAAATTTTATAGTCAGTAACTTGGCTTCTGCTAAACATTACTATTGGACTATGTGATGCTCTTGCAGCTTAGACAATTCTTTTGTAAGTTTAGTTTTGGCATGTTTTTAGTTTAGTTTAGGTATATATAATCTTTTAATTTTCATATGTTATTACTTATTATTAATTGTTTGAGAACTACTCAATTCATTGTTTTGCATTAATTATTATTGTTCATAGTTTTATTTCATTAAGTGTATGGTTTTCATTGCAATTTTCTTTTTAACACAATAGATGACAACCTAAGTAAAAGCATGCATGTATAGTGCTAAACCATGACATGCCTACATCCTTGGGTTGATGTTTAAATGTATTATATTGTCCATATGAGGTTTTTTTGTTAGATACCCTATCTTTGAGTTTATGGAGAAGAAAATTTGTCAAGCTCAAGATTGATGAAAGCCTGATTCCACATCACTTTACTAGCACTCTAGTGAGCTAGAGAGATCAATTAATTAAAGTGGATATAAGCTTAATGTGATAGAAAAATACATAAAATATAAGTAACATTATGCTACTAAGAGATTAAAAAAAATATTTAGTCTACTAGAAATGAAAGAGAATTTGATTAAGATCAACTGGTGGGCTTTATTAGTTCATTGTCTTAAATACTTGTACTAGTCAAGGACTATAATGTGGATTCTTGAGACCAACATGAGATGCGTGCATCCTGTATGGACAAGGTAAAGGGACCGAAACTAGAGAATACAAAATCAATAACTATGCTTAAAAAACTAGGAATAGATGATATGTTGATCCTAGGATAGTGATAGTTGGAAATGACCTATAAGGGCCTATAACGATGTAATAAGGCCAATAGAGCCTCTAAATGATGTTAAAAGCACTAAAAGTGCAAAAACTTGTAAATTGCCTATGAGGGCAATATAAGCCAAAATGGGCTTAAGGAGGGTTAGTTAGGAGTTAGTAGAGGTAAGAAGTTATTAAAGGTTGTCTTTAAACCTTTTAAGAGTCTTTAGATTAGTATAGAAATGTTGAGTTGTCAAGTTGACAACTTTGTTGTCAACTTGACAACATTTTCATATGTTATGTTAGTGAACAATCAATTTTTGACTGTTGCAGATAGTTAGGAGTTAGTTGGGTGGTTACTCTTGGGATATTTGAGGAGTTAGTGTCTTTTGGATAGGGGAGCCATGATGGAAGGAAATGTGATATGATCCAAGGTCATTATATACAGAAAGAATGAAAAAGATAAGTGATTTTGAATAAGAATTGAAAATTTCCTGCAAACTGGTGATTCACTGTCCCTACGGGTACAGTCTGGTAACAACAAGTTGTTCTAATTGTTTGTGAAGTGGTATTTTCTTGGCTATGATTTAGGAACGTGGTGTAGGGAACCTTGGCAAAAGCATGCAAGGAGAGTCATTTTGACTCATGAAGGTTTAATGATCTAGGAAGATCAAATTTTGAATGTAATTGGACCTATGGTCCATTTTTGTAATCAATGTTTTAAATGTGACAAGCCTAAACTATAAAGGCATGTAACAAAGGCAAATGGCATTGAAAGGTCAACATGTACATAAAGGGGTTCATTAAAGGTTGTTTTGTTGATCCTAGTCTATCAAAGGGATCTAAAGGCCTATAAGGTCTTTGACCAATGTAATAGGGTCTCTAAGGACAATTTAAAAGGTTGTGAAAGCACCAAAGAGTGCCCAAAGTTGTAATGTGCCATTTTGGCAATTAAGGCCTGATAAGGCTTATAGGAGATTTAGGAAGTTTTAGGAGATTTGATAGGTTTATAGGCCTTTAAGAAGGCTAAGGAATAGAGATAAACACTTAATGGTTATAAGTTGTCAAAGTTGACACTTTAGTGTCAACTAGACAACAAAATTTTAGTTTGTATTAGTTTGTAACTAACCAGCAATAGTCAGATAACTGACTGTTACAGTTATGCAGGAGGATAAAATACTTTTGGAAGCCTATTTGGTAGGTGTAGGCATGTGTAGGAGGCATGGAGAGATGGTGGAGTATCGACAAGCAATGTAACAAATATCAAATTAATAACAAATGAACTATTCTCTGCAATATCTATTCACTGTTCCACGGGTACAGTCTGAAATAGTGAATTGTCTTGATAGTTTGAAGTGATTTCTTGGCATAGAAATTCCATAGGGCATTGTATTATTTTTTATTTACCCTTTTCTTTCATTTCTTATTAATTTCATCATGTCTTAGGAAAGAATAATAGACTGGTCCATTCAAGAACAATGACTGGTTGGGCACAGTCAAATACTTCTTGTTCTAAGGCTTTAAGGATGGTGAACCTCTCCCACCCTCTATAATCATTGTGATTGGTGGGAGAGGATGAAAATTTATTGTTAAAATTGTGTTATATCCATTGTATGTAGGGGAGTGCAGATTTGTTGGAAGAACCACAAAAGTTGGTTGTTTGCTAATGGAGACTAAGCCCGGATTGAGACACCAGTCATTATGAAAGAAATTTGATCCATGGAAGTGGAGATTTTGTGATGTAATGTGTATGGGGGGATCATTTATGAAGTTTTTGTGCTATTTTTTTAATTTGGGAGTGAGTTTAGAGGTCATGTTGAACAGGCCCTAGATTAGAGACCCTAGAACCAAGGGTTTGGTGGCAAATGAGTTGGGTGAAGGGTAGAACCTTGTAAGTTTGGAATCCATCATTTCTCAACCTATAGAAAGACTATTTTAGTATTTGGATTCATGGGAGCAAGTGGAGTTAGGGGTTGCTTTGTAAAAGTGGAGAATTAGGCCTAGTGAGGATAGGCTAGGGGCATTGGATCTTGGGTATGGTCCAAAGGAGCATAGGCTAAAAATTTGAAAGGATTTAAAGATCCCAAAAGGGTATTGGAATCATGTATTATTTTCCTTATTTGTTTGGGGAAATTTGGAGGAAAAGTGAAATTAATGACTGGTGAGGGCTACTAGCTTCAAGGACTAATTGTGTGTGTTGGATAGAAGATGAGTGATCCAGACTTAATGGGTTGATGAAACATGGTAGATAGGCTATATGGAGGTGTTTCATGAAGTTAGAACAAAGGTTGGGGCTTTGGGTGAAGATATGGTGTCTAGGAGGAACTAGGTACACTTGGGAGACAAGTCATGGCGAGACATTGAGGTAAAGAATTTATTGCAAAGTGGAATGGATTTATTGTTTGATATGATGAAGATGGACACCACACACCATCTCTACATCAGAATGTTTCTTTACACTATACTCACCTGTCTATATAATCAAATCATTGTTTTTTGTCGTTGACATCACCAAAGAATTGACTGGTGTTTGTTAGTGCCAGAATAGTCACTGTAGACACAGTGAATGTTTGGGTTTGTAACCACACCATGTATTGACCCTATATAGTGCAATCACTTAAAAATTTCTTCTATCAACAAAGACAGCTGGCTTTTCACCTATATAGTGCAATCACTTAAAAATTTCCAAGGCTTTTTGTCAACAATCACATTTTTTGCATATCCAACAATAACTATAGTCGAGATGACCACAATTTGTTGATGTAATTTACAAACCAATCTAGCACTCCTATTGAAAATTGATTTGATAAAATCATATTGCAGAATGATCCCAAGGTACAACCCTGAATTTAACCACACATGCTCTATAGAGTTATTTTCTAGAGATTATGTATTTGTGCACATAGATTGATCTTGAAGGTGAAGCAACAAGCTGTAATGGAAAATGAACATAATGAATTTAAGGAAACTAGTTGTGTCAAACAAGCACTTGAGCATAGATGCCTTAACATGCAAGAAAGGAAGCAAAAGTATACTTCTCATGACCAACTTTGTGGAAAGCCTATTTGTCTAATATATCTTAATAAACTTACAAGTTTTGTGCAAAAATTCCAAATGTGGTGCATATCAACCAAAGCTATCAGTAATTTTGAAAATAAATAGCATGGAAATACTAGAGAAAGATCCAATAAATAGAATCAAAACATCAAGTATAACTCAAGAAGATTAAAAGCCATCACTTTGATCAAAATTACAAACTATGTTCCCTGCAAAAATACCTGATCAGTCACAGTCTTCCACTTGCCTGTACAATGAGAAAGAAGGAAGCTCATCAAATGTAAGAACTCCATTTGTAAGTCCGGCCTTTCCTACAGACCAAAAACATAAAAAGTTTTATGGGATAGATAATTATAAAAAAACTATTTGAAATCATGCATATTGAATCCTTTAATTGACTAGTATACATGGAAGCCTAATAATATTTAATTTATGATAGCTATTAAAATATGTTAAACGGTGATGAAATAATCAAATCCAAATAATAAAGAAGATAATTTCTGCAAGACGATAAATAAATGTCTTTAGAAGAGTAAAGAAACATTGAATATTTTAGTTGATTAGTTACTCAAAATAGTACATAACTCACCAGCATACTTTGTACAATAGTAAGATTCAAGTGAGCTAAATTATTCATAATCTTCAGAATACCAGTTGCCACTTCTTCAAAATTGACAGGAAGCATATACGCTGCTTGTAGCTTCAAATCAAATAATTAGAGTAACCCTAGTCACTTCAATAGGTGAACAAAAATTATCTATCTTGACTCAAATCTAAGCAAGATGCTTCCAAAAGTGTATATGGCTTGAATAGATAAAATGAAAATCACTAAAATAGTGAACTTGAGGTCAATATAATTCATGGAGGTAAATTTTTAAGAAAAAATATTATCATAGAAATAAAACCATAAATGTACTACATTAATTCATATATAAAGGTCATTGGATATCATCATGAATACATGTGTTACAGAACATCTAAGAGATTATTTGTTTCTGCTTGTATTGACATCACAATCTATAAAATCAGAAGACTCGTATATATACTTTTTATTCCCTTGTTTACATTGCCTATTCAGAAGATATAACAAAGAATTGAACCAAGTTGTCTCTTTTTGTCCTTCTTCACTTCTGCTACTCTTTTTTGTAGTATTAAAGCTCACCCATGCAAAGGGAAATAAAGGGGATTTTAGGGAGATGATATTCATTTTTGTTTATAACAAATGTGAATTCATTTGAGTGTGTTTTCCTTCAAGCACAACTTGGCCTCAAGTCAATAGCATCAGAGCACCTCATTATTGTTTATCAAATCCTAGTGGTATTGGAGTTGCTCATCTAAATCCTTCTTTAAATTTTGCATGTCTACTCACACAAGGTCCACATGGAGAAAGTAAGCTCTAGAAGTTCATGAACCTTGATTTTACTTATCTCCATAATCTCAATAGAAGATGGCAGAAAAATTGATAGCAAAGATGCAGCAACAAAGGGATGATTTGGAGAAACATTATGAATGGATATAGGCTACAAGCATGAATCCAGATTAGAATGTCACATAATATCATATAAACAACAAAAACACCATAAACTTGTAAGCATAGCATCATGATCATACCATTGTATCATCATATGCTTCAAGTTCAACGTCAAAATATTAAAATGTCAAATGATAAATCATAACATCAAGTTCAAGTAAAGGAAATAGAGCCTGTATAACCATATTTGTTTGTCATACCCTTTTTGCAAGGAACTCAAAAATTATTCAAATTAAACAAGTATGAACTGTAAGAGACTAAGAAAGAAGGAAAAGGTGTTACCTCACTAGGATGATAGTAATAATGAGACAAAGAACCATGAAGACTAAATCCAAGGAGACTAGATCTGAACATCCGGGTTCGATCAAATTCAAAAATTGGTTTGCCTTCATAGCACTGTCAAGTCAATAGCATGAGCATTATTTTGTGTCTAGAGTGTCATCAATGTTTTTAAATGTAGAATGAAATGGTTCTAAGTATGCATTTCTACCACATGCAAATGATTTTGAGATACAAACCTATGCAATCCAATCTCCCAAGGAATAGACAACACCACTTATCGCCATCTTTGCCAAAATAGGATTTGTCATAAAGCGATGTTAGAATAGTTACTAAAATGGTCATAAATTATGTTCTTATAGTAAAAGAATACTTTGACATAAGAAAAAAACTACACAATATTAAAACATGACATTGTGCTTTAAAAACTAAAAAGGTACCTGTAATGAAGAACTTCATTTCGACTTGTTAATTGGTTGTCACTATTAACTCTAAGCTTATCTTTAAAGTTTGAGCTTCGCTTGGTTTCGAGAATAGTTTAATATTCTCTACTAAACAAGGCCATCCATGTGAAGGTGGAAGCTAATTTGGCCCCTCACCCCCGATAACATCACTCTAAATTCCCCATTAACATTTAATAACATTCATTCATTCATTCATCCATTTTTGAAATATAACATTCAATCATTATAATCACATGATAACATTCATTAACACATAAAATTCATTAACACACAACATTCATGAATAATTCATTAACACATAAAATTCATTAACACACAACATTCATGAAGAATTCATTAACACATCATTCATCAACATACTAGTACAAAATTACATCCATTAAGACAACGTTATTTCATTAGCAAAACATGTTAATTACAATCATTTCTTTTTGGGTTTCTTGCTATTTTTTTTAATCATGTAATTTCTAAGAGGAAGATCAATGTCCTCGTCATTCCCCTCCTCTATTGATTCTAATTCCAATGCATGTCTCCTCCTCATTTGTTCAAGAACACGAGGCCGCTGCGCCAAAGGGGGGTCCACTGCAATAACAACTACTTCATGAGTTAAATTCACACCATTTTATATTAGTGCATTACAAGTATTTATTTAAGCAAAAGAACTATAAATTAAAAAATTAATTTAAAAGAACAAAACATAGATTTTCTTTACCTGAATGTGCCACATGATCTACATGGTGATCAGTCTAAACATCCTCCGGCACTCATTCAGCATGACATGATTATGTATCCTCTAAAATATACACAAAAAGGTTACACCAAGTTCAATTTAAGATGTTAAATTGTATTAATAATTACATAATTAGTTTTAAATAGCAAATGAGCACCGCCATGGATAGTACAATGCACATCAGGGGCTTCATGATGCGGCGTATGATCTGTGTCATGATTAAGAGGCTACATTGCAATGTCATGCACATTATTATCAAATAGATTGTTGCTCAAGTATTCAATTTCTAATATATTTTTTGGCATATTTACCTATGCACATGATGTAGGAGACTCTTCGGTTGGGCCAGTGGAAGCTTGCCATAGGTGTTTAGCCACAACTTGATAGCCTTCCTTGAAGGTAATTTTTTTGTGTTCTTCCGTGGCCTCTAAATTAAACTCAGAGCCCTGCATTTTTTGATTAAACAAAATTACTTATATTTTATAAATAATTTTTCTCTGCAATTCATTTATTGCTACTTACAATTCATGCTTTAATTTTTTAATATCCACCAAAGCCAAGTCTATGTTGCCCAATCTTTTGCAGCTTGGCCTTTGTTGCCTTTGATGTGTCCTGCAACCTATGAAAAGTTTGAAATATGTTAGATGATATAGATATAAAGATCACTAATTAGTGTATTATTACATTGTCCTAGTAGTTAATACTATTGCATACCTTCTCTCATTTTCTGGTGTAATTCCTCTTTGAGCATCCCCTTTCTCCTTTGCATCCAAAATGAACTCATTCCAATCCCTCACTTGAATACAGGGAGGATGCTCGTACTTTGGGTTTTGGATGAGACTCTTTTTATATGAGTCCCTCACAGTCTTAAGATGTTTGCAAGCTCTTTCTAAAATTTTCTTCTCGTCAAAAATATTATTACCAAACTCATGCTCTAAATCTTTAATGAGCTGATCTTTTAATTTTTTTCCTTGCAAGTTCCACCTTTTAAGAAAAAATATAAAATTGTTAGATATAGCTAGTAAAAGAAAAGATCTAAATAAAAGGAAAAATATTGCACCAATTAATGATATGAAAAAAAAATAGTGGGATAAAGTTAGTTCACTTATGATGTTCCACCTTGTACGTATGGTGGGCCCGAATATATGCAGTGCGAGGTCATAAAGCTTCTTATCAAATGAATCATTTCCTGCAAAAAATGTCACGGGATAATCAATCCAAAACTTGTTATGAATAGGTAAATGCATATTACAATAGAAAAAATAATTATTTAAAGTACCTAGAAGCTTAGGACATTTTAAAGGCATCAATTCATTATTGTCAATCAACAATGACGTCTGCATAACTCCCATGCTAGAAATATGGGTAGATCCAAGAAATGATGGTGAATTATCACCAATACATGTACTATGATCTGTGTCTGGCATACCAGACGGTGCCGCCAGTGTATGTCCTACTCCAAAAAAATAATCCACTATGTGATGCACCCAAGATTAAAGTACAAATTATCAAATCATAATTAACACAAAACCAAATATAGCAAAACAAGGATTTACCAGCTGGCATAGAATGTGAAGGCATCAATGTTTGCATGCCCCTTGTTGTCAACATTGTACTCGGCAATCTAGAATGGATGTCCGTCGACCTCCTAGGAGGAGTCTCTTGCACTTGATGACCTGAACAATACATTGTTAGCAAAGACATTCTGAAATAATAAAAGTAAGAGTTAACTTAAGAAGTTTTTGAATGTTCCAAAGAAAAAATTCCTTG
Source organism: Chamaecyparis obtusa (assembly GCA_027943335.1). Taxonomy (NCBI): domain Eukaryota; kingdom Viridiplantae; phylum Streptophyta; class Pinopsida; order Cupressales; family Cupressaceae; genus Chamaecyparis; species Chamaecyparis obtusa. Next base: position 783,122 of record BSBK01002424.1, read on the forward strand.
TAACTTGTCAACTAAAGGATTATTTTACCTAAGGTAGTTGGAGCTCTGCTAGTACCGGCCTCACCATGTTGTCCTTGACTAGGTTCTAGATCAGTTGCCAAAAATTCTTGTAACAAGAACACATATTACATATTTTACTTCACAACATAAAAGAGTATAAAATATAAACCTTTATTGAACTTTTGTTATAACTAAAGATTCATTACTGCTTACTTCATAACGATGTTCTTGCGCTCTCAATTCAGATAGCCTCTTCATCATCTCCTTGGTTGGAATATTTGCTTCATCCAAAATTCTCATTATTTCTAAATTGATTTTTTAAATTTTTTTCCTCAACATAATTGTTACATTAGGTGTTTCCATGATATCATCATCAAAAGGGGTAGCTATTGCCTCTGTACTTACTGTAGGTGCTTTTCCCCTATCCTGAACATCAAATTGTGATAGGAATATTAGTAAAACTATCATTAAAACTTCAAAACCGTAAATAAAATAATGTAATAATATAACATTTTTCAACTATCTAATTTGTACAATTTCAATAGGGTTTACCCTTGCTGAAGAATGGGTGGGAGGACCATCCTCATGGCCTCTATCATGTGCAGGATCCATATCGTCCTGTGACAAAGATTAAATATAAAAACTTTAGCGAATTGAAAGCAATAGACTTAGCAAAAGAAAACTTATTAATAAAATGGTATATAGTACTTACCACCCTCATGATAGTAACTTTTTTTGTATCTATGTGATTTAAATGGTAATCTATTAGTAGTTCTTCCCCTGCACTTATTGATTTTATCGCACATACAAAAACTTGATTCCCCTCACATGCCTCAAATATGCAATCGGGTTGCTTATTAGTTGAGGAAGGTCACGTACTATTTATAAAATCCACAATATTACCTATTTGTTTTGGTCTCCCATCAATGTACATTGCAAATATTTTACTTTGATCATTTTCTTTCCATTGTATATAATTAGCTGATAGTGCATACCTACGCATACTTTTTTTATATTGAACAATCCGCATCCAATCATTGTAATTGTAACACGGACTAACATACTTGAATAATTCAACAACTTTGTTGTAACATACCTTTATCCCATCCATGGAAAATAGACCCAAACCATGTAATGAGGATGGAGCAATGCAATATATCCTCTCATTAACACAAAAATTAGTGTTAATTGGAGGTAGCTCATTGGGTACCCATTCTTTCTCAATGTGAGTGTACCAAAAGGGCACCTTGATGTCACCTTTGGTCTCATCATCATAAGAACATGACCCCCCATTAGCAAGGAAAAATTGCATGCATTTATCAAATTTTTTTCTAATCTTTTGACCTCTAGTTGATCTCCCTATTTTAGTCATACTACATGTAGAACTTTCATCTAGCATTCCCTCATTTCCCTCATTCGATGTAGATAGATCTGAAAAGTACCTATTTGGTGGGTCCTGCAATCCATCAAATGAGATATTGTCACGTCCCCACTTCAAATAGAATTTTGATAGTATTTAAATAATATATATAGAATAATCAAGTCGTGACCCATATGTACAGTTCTTCTTTGTCTATACGTGAGAGATATAAAATGTACTAAGTTGAAAGTGATTATATAATTATATTTCTATAGGGTTCTTCTTTGTCTATATATACATTATATGATTATATAATATGTCTATTTATAACATACGTGCTCAGTGATAAACAAGAAGAATATAAGAAAATTATGTCTATTTATTGACTTATACCTGCTGATCCATGTCACTGTACATGATCCATGCCAAAGGGGTTAAATTTCTTGCATATGTTAATCATTTATCTTAAGTTAGCTAAAAATTACATGATACGTATGCTACAAATAACTTAGAAGACAACATGAGCAATATGAAACATCATAAACATGAACAAATTTACCTTATATATGGAATGCAAGATCATCAACAGAAGGGGTGACGATGTCTGTAGTCAATTGCCTATTTGCAAAAAGGGTGATAATCAAACACAATATATACATGTATCAGCAGTAATTAATTGAGCATTGTAAGCAAAACATTGGTAATTATAAATCACATATGTTGTAATCATTAGAATTGAACACAATAAATATGTAATCATTACAATTGAAAGCAATAAATCATGTCGATCATTTCATTGATCATTTCAATTATGTCATTGATCATCATCATCATCATCATCATCATCACCACCACCATCATCACCATTATCATTTCCATCATCACCATCACCATCATCATCATCGCCATGATCACCATCACCACCACCACCACCACCACCATCATCATCATCATCATCACCATCATCATTATCATCATCATCTTGATCTTCATCATCTGCTTCTTCATCTTCAATATCTTCTTCTTCCATAACATTATACTTTATCGGCCTTCCTCTTGGATCATGTCTAACAACAAATGACCAGCCCTATTTATGTGGAATCTCTGAGTAAAACACTTACTCACATTGGATTGGAAGAAAATAGGGCTCATCTCCAACTGGCTCAAATGACCTTGTATTAATCATTGTAAATCCATTATCATGTTGAATAACAGTTCTATCTTGATCATTTTGATTCAGTCATAGCCTGTACCATTTGATGACAAATAGAACTACTTTGAAGGAGTTAAAGTCACACTCAATTATATTATCCAAGATGCCATAGTATTGATTTGGAGATATTTGAGGATGTATGTCATTACTAGATGATATATTGGTGACCTTGAAAACTACAGTTATTCCAGAATCATAAGTTTTCTTTGTGTCATCCAACTTTTTTATGCAAAATTTGTGGCCATGATAGTACATAGCTTTGTGGTGCTTGACCTGCAATTTTTCAAGCGTGTAAATTATTTTCATCGTGAGTTGATATGAAACATATGAGTCATGATCATTAATAAATTTGTACGTACCTCTCCACCTCTTAAACCATGTGCTAGATCAATTACCATTGTCGTAACATTGGAATCTCCATTATGATGAGCTTCTCTAACCAATGAAGCAACACCTTCTCATGTTAATGAGCAACCATTTTGTTGACATCGTTCAATCCATACCATCATCCAATCAAGATTGTTCACAATATACAAATGTATTGCATCCCACTCTCGACCAACTGTATAAAAAAAATACACCAATTATAAATAACTTATATTGAAGATTTATAAGAATTAATTAACTACAATAACATCTTAGATTTACCTCTCACTTTCCTCAATCTAACTTTTCCCATCAAGTACTCCCCTTCGAATTTGTTAATGGAGCTGGGATCCCAAATACGATCTACATGGATCTTTGCAAAAAACTTAGGAAGATATTCACTAATGTACACCATGGTCTGGTATACCATATATCCCTCCACCATAAAACCCTTAGGATGTGCTCTTTGTTGAACCAAGCCTTTCAAAAATTTCAAGTGCCTGTCAACCATCCACATTGACCTAGTTGGTATAGGTCCACACAATTCAATCTCCTAAACTTGATGTATGAGGTAGTGTTCTTGTGCATTGAAAAAAGTTGAAGGTAGACACTTTTGCATTTCACACATAAGAAGAGGAATTTTTCTCTTTCAATATTTTATATCTTCTTTATTGATCTCTTTAGATGACAACCACCTCATGTATTTTCCAAGATCATATATAACTTGTTTGACATTGTTGGTGAAGTGGTGTGGGAGAAATAGAGGTAGAACGTACTACAATATTTGTAAAATGATCTTGTCAATATTTTATAAAAGAATACAATGAAAACTACATGTAGTATACAAATATATAGTGAATACAAAATAACATGAATTACCTTAATAAATATATGCCAATCATGTGTTTTCATCCCTGGCCCAAATTCACTTTTCTTTGATATGAGATCATTTATGTTCGTAGCAAATCCTGTGGGAAATTGTATTTTTTTTATGACTTCTTTTATAGCACTACTCTGCTACTTTGACAATAACCAACTAAGGGCACTTGTATCAATCTAGTCTCCATTGTTATTTGATCGAATGACATTTTTCATTGCATGGTTGGATTCTTCAATGTCACTACAAATTTTGACAATTTGGTCTTTGTCACACCTTCCATCCAAGATTTTCCATAATGTCTCTGTTACATTCTTTTCAATATGCATAGGATCTTGAACAAATGCACGATTGGGAGTTGCTCATAGTACGACAACCTAGTAAATTATGTAGGATAAATTTTTAGTCCTTTTGGAAGTTGGTCATTGATGCCTTGATGACCTTCACAAGCATCAATTACATCATCAGTAAACAAAACACAATATCAAAATATAAATTTGAAACAAAAACCATTAGATGGAATGACATTACCTCAATGATTTATTTTATTGTATGCCGACTTCCATAGGTGAGGTGTCATTCTTTGTGGCTTTGATGTAGTCTCTTCTTTCCTATTGAAAAGATGTTTTTTGGTAATTCGGTACTTATGATTTCTGTGGAGAAAGTGTCTATTCTCATCGAACACCTACTTTTTTAAACTTTTTGAATGATAAGAATTTGTCTTTAGACCACAAACTAGACATGCAAATTTTTCCTTTGTCTAAAGACCTACAAGATCGTGTATAATTGGATTAAATGTGTTAACTTTGTGTTAGCACTATAACATACCAAAAAAGAGGTGTTAAGAAGAGAACGTACCACAAAATTATGTTAGCCCAGTGGCATCATGTATTGTCTATACAAGCATTGCATGGAATTGAAATTGTCTTTGTCTTATTGGTCTAGAGATATCAATAGTGACCCCATTCCATAACACCATCAACTCGTCGATAAGGGGCTCAATATATACATTGATATCTTTAACTTGGTACTTACCTAGTTGAAATAATAAAAATATTACATAATTATTATGACCATTTTGATGGATTATTAATAATAAATTAATTTAGATGACCATTAAATCAAAAAATACCTGAAACAATCAGTGCCAACATTATGTGCTCCCTCTTTACGGACAACCAAGGAGGAATGTTATTGTTGATAACAAAAATAGGCCACACCGAGTAAGTAGATCTCATCTTTCCAAATGGATTGACACCATCCGTTGCCAATGAAAGCTTGAGATTATGAGGTTCTTTAAAGTGTGGCCATTTTTCCTCTATTTCCTTAAATGCTGAACCATCCATAGGCATTCGCACAATGTCATCTTGACTTTTATTGCATGCATGGTAATCTATAATTTGTGCCAAGCTATTGCACCTGAATAATCATTGCAGACATGGAATAATAGGAATATGCTGAAGAACCTTGCAAGGCACCCTTTTTGTTATTCGATCTGATTGATATCTACTAATATGACAAATAGGGCATTCTGTTGCAAATTCATGTTGTTTATGATATATAATATGATTGTTCGGACATGCATGTATTGTTTGATACTCCATTCCAATATCTTTCATAATGGTAGATAATTCTTAGTACGAGTGAGGGAGAATGTTTGATGGTGGTAACAAACACTCACCTATCAACCTACGACCAAAAATATAATTTGTTAATTTAAAGATTATTAATTGCTACACGATTCACCCAATGTTAATTTTAAGGGAATTATGACTAAAATAATGAAAAAAGATGACATACCTTAACATACGTGTCATTGCTATGTTGGATAAACCATTCATAACCTTCAAGTTCACCAACAACAATGCAGTGGCAAGAAGAGTTGTTTCAGAGCCTTCATATAGGGGCTTGTGTGCCTTCTCAAGTATAGGTACATCAAGGTCCACGTCAACATCATCATCATCATCATTATCATCATCATCTTGATCATCATCATCATCTTGATCATCATGATCTTCTTCATCATCATGGTCTTCTTCCATGGTATCATTACCTTCTACTTCTATATTCACACCTCCATGTTCCCTCATTTGGAAATCCACATTCTCGGGATTGTCATGGTCCATAACATGAAACTCAGGGAGGTTGACCTATATGAAAATGATGACCTTATATTAACCGTGACCATGATGTCATCATCAAATCATGTCTTATGTATTTTATAAATTATTAAAATACATACCAATGGACGAAATTCATTTCCCCCTTCAATGTGACTATGTTGCCTACAATGTTCCTCAGCTGTTTTGATTACATATCTTCGAGTCTTTAAGCCCTTAAAAATTTTTCAAGGACAATAACATTTTCCATCACCTTTTCTTTTTAATACTCCCAAGACCATTCGTGTGGCTTACCATAATGACAACTCATTTCTTAGTTTCCTGAACTATTAAATTGCCTCTACAAGTCCATAGTACTTCCAATATTAGTAATCTATCTATAGAAAGGATCATATCAGCTAAATTCAACCTTCATTGTGTATATGAATATAGAATCCAATACATTTAAGGTCTCAAGTGTTGGACTAGTTAAAAATTCATGACCCGATGACCAACAAAAATGAATAGTGTGATGATCTCTGCTTCACTATGGTGAGGTAGTGAGATACACTAGTGAAATAAGAAGAAGAAGATGATGATTAAGAATCATTTTTATAAGTAGAAGATATCTCCTACTTATCAATTGATGAGATAAAATGGATTTATAATGAATGGATCATAAGACATGACACTTGTTGAAGGTTTTGTAAATGGGGTAGCAAGCTAATTGGACTTAACATTGGCAGAAGCTCCATGGTTAAGTGCACTTGAGTAGGAGAAATACTAGGATAGTTGAAGTCTTGATCCTTCGCCCATGTGAGCTTCACCTAGATGCAATAAGTAATAAGTAATAAGTACTAAGTATTTCTCTCCATCACTCAGTACTGATGACAAGTATGCAATAGAGACTGGGACTAACTTGCCTAACCATTGAGGTGAAATTTTCTTGTACTTTATGAGTTCAGTAACTATGCTATGACTTTCATGACATGCATCATTACACAATTGCTTTCATGATGTGTAGTGTGACTATGCTTGGAGAGAAACACTTGTATTATAATTTTTTCACAAACTAATTATAGTTTAAATTTTCATAGTGCATAGGATTGAAACTAAGCATCTCTTACTTCCACCTAACCAAGAGTTAGATTAGAATTATAATTAAAAAGAATCAAGTTTTTATGGAAGCATTTCATTGATCAATTTCCTTCCATTATTTATTCATCCTTCATGTTGTTTCCTTCCAAAACTTGGTTGAGTTGGATTAATAGCAACAGGTTTAGTTTAAAGTCTTTGTTATATCAGTAGGGGCAACTATCTTTAAATAGGGTTATCCATCAATATTTGGCAGGGTTCCTAATTTCATCATGTCTTTCATGTTCTCCTACAATCCTATTTGATTTTCAAGCATTGTCTCTACATTCACCTAGGTTTCCATGTTTGGTAGAAACACTTTCAACACAAAAATATTTAGAAGAGGTCCATTCACTATCATGGATAGATGAATTTATTGATTCTTGGAGTATGCAATCACTATTACCGAGTAGTCATATTGCTACAAAGATTGATTGTCTCAAAACAATCATGGTCTGCAATGGAAAAGTAGTGAGAATATTATGAACAATACTATTATTGACAAGAGAAAGAAAGGGAATTTCTTATGTCAATACAATTATTGAAAATATAGAATGTAGTTTCCAAGAGTAGAGGAGAAGATAATATGAAATGTGGTGTAGAGCACCAAAAGGACATGAAGGTACACAAGGGTCACTAGTAAGACCTAAGGTGGAAACCATGAAGAGAAGAAGATATATGGGACCTATAAGGTCATTCAAAGATGTAATATGGCTATTTAAGACATTTGGTTGTAATTGAAAACTCTATATGAATGTAATTGCCCAAGTTGGCAAAGTAGGACTAAGGGTCACTAGAAGGTCTAAATGACCTAAGGGTTAGTATTTTAGTTGTGGATTATAGTTTTAAGGCTTCTAAAAGTGTTTTAACACTAATGGGGCTTTAAGTTGTCGAGTTGTCAACTTGACAACATTTACAACTTTTTGTAATAAGTCTATTTAGTAGACAGTTAGTTTTAGACTGTTAGAATCAGTTTTGGGGGAGTTTGAAAGTAGTTTCAAAGTTGGTTGGTCAAAATTTGGTCTTTAAGAGACCTATTCACATTTAAAAATGGAGAGAGAAAATGGGTTGGTTAAGGAGACAAGCATCTATAAAGTTTGAAGTAGTAAAATGATGTTTTAATTCTGCAATTTTCAGATTTTCTAGAAATACAGTCACTTTCATTGCATTGTACGCCACCTTAATGCATTTTTATTGAACTATTATCAATGGAGGTGTTAGAGGAATGAATTAAATTGATTTTTGTGGTATAATAATTCCATTTTGAGTTGTATTGAAGGAGAAATTGATTTTTTGGTAAAAATAGTCAAAACCCTCTCCTAGGGTAACTCGAGAGGGTAGAATGTAATTTCTTGAATGTTGCATGTTGAATAAGGACTCTTCATGAGGGGGCACGATAGAGGAAAACTTTTTAGACTACCCCTATTGGTTTGAAGAGAACCATGCATTGAATTCATGTGCTATGAAGCTGGAAGACTAATTGGACTGTCACAAAGGAAGGGGGGGTTAACTGTCACAGTCAGAAGTTTGAGTGCTTTATCCATACTTAAAGTGTGTTTGGGCCATGGAGGTTTGTGGGGGATGAAGATATGTGTGTCTACCACAAGTAGGATTCTTGGAGGGGCCAGAGAATCCCATCTTGAGGGTGAAGCAATCAAAATTGCAAGGTTTGGTATGACTGTCTCGGGAATGACAACATTTTGGTGAGTTAATTTGTTTGTGTAGAAGTATGAATGGATTGGATCAATGGATTGGAATGGATATGGGAAGAGTATAGAAGAGTTTAGAATGATGTTATATTTTCTTTTGGATGAGAAGGAAAAGCCATAGTGCTTAGGGGAATAGTGTGATGACTGTCCCAACTAGAGAATCACAACTTGCAAAGTCACTGTCTTTAGGACAGTCAATGGTATTGGTTGTGTAGACTAGAGGGGTCAAGGGTGTGGTCCATTTGAACAAGGGGGTAAGGGTTTTCTAATGAACTAGTTGGAATATTCAATCCCTTTATTAAAACATTTATATCTTCTCTTGAGGGAAGTGAAAGGACCACAAAAGGCAGTCATACTTAAAAGACCTATTTTCACTTAGAATGCCCCCCTTTCACTTACGACAAGACTGTTACAAGAATTTTCAAGGTAAGTTTTATAGCTGTCATGTCTAGGTAGTGTTGTAATATATTGTTTCTTTAGTTTCATATTGTGTTACGGTATATTCTTATAATTACATTGTGTTGTTGAATTATTGTAATCACTGGAAGAAAGTGAGAGCTTTTATAATATAATACAAAATTCATGGGTAGAGTTAGAATTTTGCTGCTGGATTTGATGGGAATGGCTTGAAATGTTTTTAGCAAAGCATTCAACATGTGCAACTAATGTACCCCCAAATAAAATTTGATGTATAAGTTCATTTCTAAACAAAATTAAAAATAGTGATAGACCTAGGATAGAAAGCCATGAAATCAGTTTCATGATAGCTTGAAGCAAAGATTGGATGCAAAGGGACACTATGGCTCAATAGGGGTTATAAGAGAGATCAATCATGAACTAAGAACTAAAAATCAAGTCACTCAATGATACACTCATGAAAAGAATGATATTCATGCAATGAAGGTAGGTGCTTTGACAGTCAGTAGCTAGTCTGATAGGTTGAATTTGAGGGTCTTATCAAAAGACAATAAATAGTTAAGAAAAAATGCTTCAAGGATCTAACTTGTCAAGGCCTTCTACAACACTCCTAAAGGATCTTTCTCGGTTCGACCTGCAACAGTGTTTCAAGATGGTACTCAAGATGGTCATAGTTACTAAGAAATTTCAATGTGCCCAAGACTCTCCAATCAGATCTAGGTATTCAATTTCAAACCATCGACTATTTACTCTGCTACGACATTCCATAGGTTAAAAATTTGATATGCACCTAGTTATGGCATCGACCATTGAAGCAAGTTTTTACACTTCCCATGGCTCTGAATATGAAATTTAGGAACAAAAACTACCCTAACTTTTTTCTCATCTTGCGGCATTGGCATTCCATGGTGAAGTCACAAGTTAGGGCCATGACCTCATAGCAGAGCTGACACAGTGAGTTGGGTTTGGTCTACAGAGTGTCATGTAGTCTAGAGTATTAGATACAATGTGACAAACTGAAACTAGTTAACAGTTCACAAAATTATTTTCCTTCACGGTGACTGTGTCAATTCATAGAAATTTCAATCATTGATCCCTAATACCATGAATGCATTGGTATATGTTTCAATACTACAAACTACCCGATGAGTTTAATACAACATAAAAACTATGTATCCCTTTCACAGTCGTTTGTGCAAACAATAAACAAATTTCACAGAATGTTATGTCATGGTTGCATCAAACAATGGATTTGTAGTAGTAAACAGTCTATTACTTATTTGCACTGACAACTTATGATAAAAAGAACAAAATAAAACCCGAACATACTTAGAACTTGATTCTTTTGTTATTAAATGATGCTTCAAAGGTCTCTATCCAATCTCCCGATTGGCAAGCTTTAAAAATAGCAAAGATGATCTCCTAATCTGGCCCAAAACCTATTGGAACTATTCAAAATTATAATGCTCAATGATAGAAATTGGAAACATACACATTTAGCACATACCTCCTTCACTTCTACCCTATTCTAGCTTCTACCTCCTTCGCGCGCGCTGAAATGAAGTGCTGAAATGAAGTTTCAAACCTTTTTTTTTACTTTAAGTTATGCCCATGTTGGTCGAAATTTCGACCAACACTATGTTAGTTGAAATTTCAACCAACATGGGCATGTATTAAAAAAAAACAAAATTTTTCCTTCTATAATGCGACCAACCTAAACATTTTTATTTGATGGTCAAATTGTTTAGTTGAAATTTAAGGTCAAATGTACTAGTGATGCCTATCAACAATTGCTTTATCCATACCAAGTTTGAACAGTTCATTGCTGCAACTACATACTCAGCGTCAACTGTAGATTGGGAAATGCAATTTTGTTTCTTGCTTGTCCAGGAAACTAATCTCTGTCCAAGAAAGAAAGCTCCACCACTAGTACACTTTCTATCATCCACATTTCTTTCCCAATTTGCATCAGTATAGACTTTCAATTCAAATCTTTCATGCTTCTTGTAGTACAATCCATAATCTATAGTCCCTTTCAAATATCTCATTATCCTTTTTACAACCATCATGTGAGTTTCCTTAGGATTGGAAGAGAATCTTGCCACAATCCCAACTACTAGAGCAATATCTGGTCTACTGTGAACAACATATTGTAATTTTCCAATCATGGACCTATACAAAGTTTGGTTTACTTCAGCAGCATCATCATTTTTAGACAATTTTTGTGCAGTAGCCATGGGATTACTTACTGGCCTTGAATCCTCCACACCAGAAAATTTTAGTAGCTCATTCACATATTTAGACTGGGTAATGAAAATACCTTTCTCCATCTAATATACTTGTAAACCAACAAAGAATTTTATCTCCCCAAAAATTGACATTTCAAATTCAGTTTGTATTTCATTTGAAAATTTCTTACACAAGGCATCTTGTCCACCAAATATAATATCATCTAGAAAAATCTTAGTTAACAAGATTCCTCTATCATTGCAGAATAGATTGAAATCATTTGATATGAATTCTCCACCTCAATCAGATCTCAGACACTTCAGGTTCCTACCTGTCTCCTTTTCAACCTTAGCCAAATACCACTTAAAAAATTAAAATGCGTCAGATTTTTCTTTTAAAAACATTACAGTCATCATTCTGGTGTAATCATCAACAAACAGAATAAAATATCTAGCACCACAATAGCTTTGTACACCCATAGGTCCACAAAGGTCAGTATGAACCAAATCTAAAGCATTTTCAAAAGTAAAAGTCTTTCTCTTGAAACTAGACTTTGTCATCTTACCCAACTAACATTGTTTGCACATTACATTATCAGGTTTCTTCAATCTCAGCAGACCTCTCACTTTATTTTTTTTTACTAATATCTACTAGATTGTCAAAGTTAACATGACATAGCCGCTTATGCCATAACCATATATCATCAAGTTGTACAATTAAACATGTCTCTTCTGATAGGTCTAGATAGAAAAAAATTACCTCTTGTTTGTTCTCCACTTCCAATTAGTTCACCAATGGCATCAAATATTTTAACCTAATTCCTATGATGAAATTCCACTCGCTAGCCAGTGCTATTAAGCTATGAAACACTTAGAAGATTATAGTTAAGACCTTCAACACAATAAGAATTTTCACAAGTGATCTTATCAGTTAGCTTAATGAATCCTTTACCCTTAACAAGACATGGTGCATCATTACCAAATTTAACACTTCTACCTTTGTAATGATCTAGGGTATCAAACTTACTTTTTTCACCAGTCATGTGGTATGAGAAACCACTATCAATAATCTAGTTATCATTTTTATTCACATAGGATACAAGTGTAGTTTTCTCATCCTCATCAGACTCATCTTTCATAGCAACATAGACTACTTCAATTTCAAAATCATCACTATCAGTGTCAGTTTCTTCTTTAGCAATATAGAAATATTTCTTACCTTTATCTTTTTAGTCCTTGTACCTTCAGTAACCTATATCTTCTCTTTTATCTTTGTGCTTGCTATCGCTTTCCTCATCCTTGTCATCCATGTCAGGTCATCTTGTAGCTATATGACCAACTTTGTTACATGAGAAACATATGATAGGGATTTTTACCTTTATACTTTCCTTTTTCCCTTTTCAATCTTCTGGCCATAAGAGCTTCAAGATCCTCTAGTTCTTCATCAGAAGTGTCACTATCACTTTCACTCTCACTGATGCATCTTTCCTTTTCTTTCTTAGATGTGTTCAAAACCAATTGTGACTTGAATGTAGATTCAACATTAGCAATAGTGAAGTTATCATACTTAGAAATCTCAAAAGCAGTGAGCTTACCAACAAGACTTTCTAGAGTAAGAGCATTACCAAGGTTACATCTAGATTCTTGAATTGCTGAAATTTTGATGGCATAGATAAGATACAAACTTAGCAAAAATTTTCTAATAACAGTCTCATCATCAATAGTTCCATTAGCTCCTCTAATAGCATTTACAACTTCTTTTATCCTACCACAATATTGAGCAATATTCTCACCTTCTTGCATTTTCATTTCATCAAATTTAGCTCTCAGGATTTTAGCTTTTGTCCTTAGTACATTTATGTCACCACCATAGATGTTTGCAAGAGTGTCCCACATTTGCTTTGCATTTGTGCAATCTTTAATGTCTTCAAATTCGGGATAGCTTAAGGCAGATGCAATCTCCAACATTGCTTGATTGTGCTCTTGTTTAGCTCTCATCTCCTTAGCAATTAGAGGTGCAATAGGTGTAACATAGTCATTCTCAATATAATACTTCGCTAAGTCACCAATACCAGCTAGATGCAGTTTTATCACTCTGTCATGCAAGGAAGTTCTCCTTATTTAGCTTCGGTACCCTCCTTATACATCTTGATCATTTACTTCAAGTAGCTTTAAACATGTTCTCTGTAAGCACCAACATATCTGATACCAATTGTTAATATGGTTTAGAACAACAGAGAGGGGGGGGGGGTGAATCAGTTGTTCTCAGGTCTAGATGTATAAATAAGCTTTCAAACTCTTCAAGAACTTAGATTGAACAACCAATAGCTACTCGATCATTATAGAATGCATATCAGAAACATATAACAGTGCAGTCCACTATCCAATAGTATTTAACTTGCAAAACACAGAAATGTTCAAACCAAAACATTCACACAAGCATTAACACTATGATTTATAGTAGAAACCCAATTTGGGAAAAACCACTTTGTAACATGCTACTAATATTTTCACTCTTTTGAAGTGAGCTCTATGAAAAGCCAACCATGTCAAAGGTTTACAAACACACTGCTAGGTGTGACCTGGTTAAAGGATTTCAACCACCCTGTTAGGAGTGTGCCTTGTTAAAGAACTTAAGTACATTCCATTAGAATGAAATCTTGTTCAAAGGATTTATACAATGACTATTAGGTCAACCTTGATTAAAGGATTTAAACTGATACAATGGTTAGAAAGTAACAACAATGTTTGATCTGAAAACATACAACTCATTTTGTAAATAATAGATCCAATTCTTACATATATATTCTGGCTTACTAACTATGATCCATTTCCATCTCCATCACTGATCTGCTCAGAAATCCCTTCAAGCAATCACAACTGCTTCTCCTTTAGCCTT